>JAPFRF010000009.1:4972500-5075000 GCA_029282475.1 Phrynocephalus forsythii
GAAGGAAATCATGGTTTTGCTCTATTGTCACAGAGAGTAATTTGACTTTTCACAAGCGGTGCCCATCTGTTAATTACTTGTGAGACAAATTCGAGTGGGTCCCCAGAAGGGATGCTGTTCCAATTCACTGGACTGTCTCTCCCACCATCCACAGCTGTAATCTACAATGCCTGGCGCCCCCAAGTGGTCAGATTTGATAATATCCAGGAGATGGCAGAGGACTTCCCCCCTCCTAATAATGGGCAGGCATGTTTGATCTAAATAACCTTGCACTCCTTTCTGTTTGCTCTCCAAAACCACATCTGGTTGCAAACCGGACAGGTCCTCACCTGCTTTGCCACACCTTCCGGAAGCCTAGTTCTAAGCACGAGCCCTTCTCGCTTTCTGCACCCCATTCTTCCAAGGCAAAACAAAGAAAGGCCTTTCTTTGGAGGAAACGGAGAAGGCAGAAGAGTGCAAGAAAGCAGAAAGGTGGCGAAGCATTGGATTGTTGCGTTACAGGGCAGCACCTACGGTCCAAAGCAAAGCAAAGAGGGCTGCTGATATACAGCCCCCATAGCGCCTCAAGCACTCTCTGGCCAGTTTACAAGTAATTATGCAGGCTACACATTGCCCTACCCCCCAGCAGCCTGGGTATTCGTTTTACCGACCCCAGAAGGATGGCAGGCTGAGTGAACCTTGAGCCGGCTACCTGGGATTGAACTCCAGGTCGCGAGCAGTTAAAGCACCCTCTGGTGGTTTGCAATTTGATTATATAGGCTGCACTTTGTGCTGCTACCCCTAACCCCCATCTCCACCCCAAGCTGGGTACTCATTTTACTGGAAGGCCGAGTGAACCTTGAGCCGGCTACCTGGGATTGAACTCCAGGTTGTGAGCTGAGTTACAGCTGCAGTGCAGCAGTTTTTAACCACTGTGCCATGAGGCCCTTCCAGAGGTGCAACCGGCACGTTTGGTGCCTAGGGCATTTTTGTTACCCTCTTGAGATGGGCATATGTTGGAAGTAAATAGGGAAGACCCCTCCCCACTGGGTTCCCCTTTGAGCCCACCTCTTTGTATTTTCTGGCCCATGGATGAGTGGTTGAAATTGAGATGCATGTGTGGGATCGCCAGCCTCCTACCTTCCCAGCGGTAAACACCCAGAGATGTTGGCAAGTTTGGGGGGGTCTAAGTCCCAAGTCTGCATCTTTGCTATCAATTCCCATCCCTGGTGCTTAAGTGGACTGCAGCCTCAAAGCCTTCCTCCTGGGGAACCTTTCTGCCAGGTGGGTCGTAGGAGTCGGTCAGGCCGAACTCCAGAATGGAATATCATAGGATTTCTAGCACCCCCCTCCACCTCTCAATACATCCAAAAGTCTAATCCTTATGAGTTGGGAACTTCTGCGTTCGTGGGGAAAGGTGGGTTGGCATGGATGACGGTTATTTCACTTCCTTCCTTGAGCCGAGGTGAACTTGCCTCCGTGTTGAAATCGGTTTTAGTCACGTGACCTAATGCCAGTTCTGCCCCTGTTTCTCTGTACTCACGGGCATGCTGATTGAAACCGGCAGTACTTTAACTGCACGTCCTTGATCCTTACCTGGCGGTAAGGAACAAACACAAACCAGGGTGAACTGTTCGAGGAAGAATCTTGGTCGATAAGCAGGGGAAATGGATTCATAAGAAGGAGTTATAATTCCTGTTTTTCGATACATCGAAATACCGATGTTCCTTCCCCTTCTCAACAAAAAAAAAAAGTAATCGCACTAAGTATTTTCTCAATGTGGGTTAAGAGGAACCGCACGTCCCCTGGGGGGCGGATCGAGAAGCGGATTGAAAAGATTCCCGAGCTCCAGGATGGGAATCTCCCACCCCGCTTGGAGTGCAGTTCAGGGGGCATGGTCGGGGTGAACTCGGATTGACCCCACAAGGACGTGAGGTTCCGTTCCTTCGAACTCGGATTGACCCCACAAGGACGTGAGGTTCCGTTCCTTCGAACTCGGATTGACCCCACAAGGACGTGAGGTTCCGTTCCTTCGAACCGGTCTCCAGCGGGGCCGCGAACTGCAGCGAGAGGGACGTGAAGTATCAGCCGATGTCTCTTTGCAGCCCCCGATGAAAGAGCAGCAACCACGAAGGCGCAAAACGGCACAAAACAGCTTAAGGCACGGCAGTTGTGTTTTCATTTGAAGAAACAAAAATTCGTGCGCCAAATTACACAGCAATTGATGAGCCTTGGAGAAAGCAAGGAGCGCGGAAAAACATCTCACAGCAGGAGGTTTGGAACAGTACAGTATATCCTAATCGTCACCTGTACGCTTGCTGAGAAGGAATTGCAATGCCGAGGCCCCAGGTATCGTGTTACAAATGAATGGGATGGGATTTGGACCCATCCATCTCTCTTAACTGAGAGAACCCAGCCTGACTGCATTCTTCGGTGGTGGTAAATTTTGTTAAACTGGGAAGGGGGAAAAGTGTGGGGTTTTTTTTTTTGGCAACACCTAAAAACTCAAAATTGCTGCCTTGGGAACACTCCACAAATGCAGGCATCGTCCTCCCTTCCCCCAGCTCTGTGTGAGTGTGTGTTTGTGTGTGCTGCAAAGAGCCAAAGAGAGGGAGCGATGCTGTTGTGTGTTGTGTTGTTACCCAGCATCGGCCAAAAAGTGAGAACGACAGAAGACGCTGAAAATTACTGCGGGCAATCCAACATTCCGGCTGAGAGGTTTTTGGAAGGCCAAATGAGGGAGCTTTTAAAGATGGATCTGAAAGCCAACAACATTATAATATAACACCAAATGCAGCAGCGGGGAAAGTCTCCTTTATTTTCAGTAAGGGTGGAGCAACTACTGTCACCAGAGTGGGGGAAGTGGGTTGGAAGAACATTCTCCTTAAAGCAGGGCTTCACCTCCAATAGATCCTCACACATGCACACAAATTGGCAGAGTGCTTAAACTGCAACACTGCAGTCAAAACTCTGCTCATGACCTCGATTGGATTCTGACAGGCTCAGGAGCTGGTTTGAGGTTCACTCTGCCTTCCATCTTTCCAAGATCGGATTCGGTAAAGAGAAGACCCCAGTCACAGGGGCAGGGGGCAATGTGTAGCCTGCGTAATTATAAACCAGGCATGTCCAAACGTTGGCCCTCCCGATGTTTTGGACCACAACTCCCAGAATTCCAAGCCTGTATTTCCAGTGGCAAAGGACTGTGGGAGTTGTGGTCCAAACCATCTGGAGGGCCAAAGTTTGGACATGCCTGTTATAAACCATCCAGAAAGTGCTTTAAGTGCAACAGGGTGGCATCTAAGCAACACATTATGCCTTTAATTTGCGATATAATAGACAGTGTTAACAGCCATTTAGAGAACAGCCATTCTGCTACTGTATCTCTGAAGTAGTGGATGTGTCCACGAAAGCTTACATTAAAATATAATAGTTAGTCTTTAAGGTGTTGTATGTTTTTGTCTTTTATTTTGTTTTATTTGATTTTGGCCTGGAATTCTTGCACAGACTAACACGGCTACCTCTCACAAGCCATTTAAAGAATGTCACTTTGTATTAAGAGCAAGAGCAGTTTTAAAAATAGGAATCTATGAAATATTCAGTGAATAAAGCAGGGCAAGTGCACAACAACAACAACAACAACAACAACAACAACAACAACAACAACAACAACAACAGTAGCAGCAGCAGCAACGAAATCTTAACTGAATCAATCCCTGGAAGTTTTCTCACTCCAGAATTTTTTTCAAGGTTAGATTTCTTGGTGTATTTTCCATCAGCCTAGAGGTCACAGCTACCACTAGTAGTCTTTGAAAAGATGTATAATGAAATGCATCTCTTTAAAATATGTTATGTGATAATAAAAAATGTCTAGCACTCTTGAACACAAAAGTTACTTTTTTGGACTAGGCTAGCGAACCCATTTAACATATTGCATAAAATATTTTGTAGCAGAGTTTTGAGATTCTGGTAACATTCCTTGTGCTACATAACAGAAGTACACAGATCCACAGGAATCTAACATAAATAAATAAATAAATAAATAAATAAATAAATAAATAAATTCACAGGGCAGAATCACTTCTAGGTCTCCAGACAGCCTTTCTCATTAACTGGCACTTACTATCTCAGTAACCAGCTCAGAGACATTAGTAGTAGAAAGGATAAAAAATGCTTTATTACTTTTAATTGCAGACATATCAACAACAAACAAACAACTGACTTTCAACAGACTAATGAGAGAGAAAGAAAAAAACACTCACCAGAGAGGAGGGGCTTTCCTTGAATTCAGAGACAGGAAGGATTATTAGTTAGTGCTGGATAAACTGACAATTGATCAGAAAGGACTCTCAGCCAAACTACAAGCAACATGCAAGGTTGCAAAAGCTCCAACACATTGCAGGAGTGGTAGTCCAACAGAGTAACACATGCAAGCTTTGAAATAGACAAGGGCTTAGCAATAGGAGAGAAGGTAACCTTTTTGTGAGCATGAAATGTCTAAATCAAATCATGCATGGGTTACTTGTAGTGCAAAAGAGAGCTGTTTGATTCCTCTAGTGTCTTGACACTGTTGTAAACTGGGCGGCTTTACCCAAGACCCTCATGGTGCAGTGGTTAAACTGCTGCACTGCAGCCAAAACTGTGCTCACGGCCCAGGGTTCAATCCCAGGTAGCCGCTTCAAGGTTCACTCCGCCTCCCATCCTTCTGAGGTCAGTAAAATGAGTACCCATCTTGAGGTGGGGCTGGGGGAACAGCACCATGTGTGGCCTGTATAATTGAATTGTAAACTACCAGAGAGTGCTTTACGTGCAATGGGGTGTTATATAAGCAGTGTGCTTTGCTTTCCTTACTCAAGGGTATGCAGTATTGCACAGGAAAACCAAATGAACCCGTGTTACATAAAAAGAGCAGACTTTCCCAGTGCCTTGACACTCAGCACTGCAGTGCGAACAGGAGGCTGCCTAAACAAGGTCCTCGGTTCACTTTGTTATTCCAACAGTTTCAGCTCGATCCGTGAAAACCCGAGAACACATTGATCTGGCGGCGATTTAGGGGGTGACAGCAGGTGTCCCGGCAGGCAGCAGGCTCACCAAAGAGTGGAAATTCACACACACACACACACACACACACACACACACACACACACACACACACACACACACACACACACACACACACACACACACACACACACAGCAAACAAACAAACAAACAAACAGTCCAGGGCATGACACCACAGGGCATTGTTAACTGTTGGAGAACGTCAGATCCCAGAGACCACTGAGTCACTTGAACAAAAGAACATAAGAACATAGGAAGAGCCATGCTGGATCAGGCCAAGGGCCCATCTAGTCCAGCTTCCTGTATCTCACAGTGGCCCCACCAAAGGCTCCGTCTTGGAGCGCATGAGACTAGATCTCTGTCTCCTGATACCACTCCCCTGCATCTGGCCCTTGAAGTACCCAGGTTTTAAGCCTGGAGATTACACATCTCCATCATGGTTTGTAACCTGTGATGGACTTTTCCTCCAGAAAAAGCTGGATTTCATTAATGCAGGCATGTCCAAACTTCAGCCTTCCTGATGTTTGGGACCACAACTCCCAGAATTCTAAGCTTAGATTGCCAATGGCAAAGGACTGTGGGTGTTGTGGTCCCAAACATCTGGAGGGGCAAAGTGTGGACATGCCTGCATTAATGGCAAAGGATGATGATGGAGCATCACACTGATGGTGTCAGCAGGGCTTGGAACGGATTGGGTTCAGGAGGCAAGGCGGGACCCTAATCGTCATCACACCAAAGGTGCCTGCCTGGCGAAATGCACTATGTTGGCGCCCTTGCAGCGTGGCTTAGAATCAGATCTGTCACTGGACAATTTGACTCCTGGAGCAAATGCCGCCACCCCCCTCCTACTCAGCCCTGAGTCACTGGGGGGGGGGAGATCTGATTTGGGGTGGGTGGGTGGGGAGGTAGAGAAAGTGATGTCTTTCACAAAGAGTAAGAAGAAGGTTTTGTTGCTGTCACATGCTGTCAAGTCTGGATAGCTGGGTAAACAGAGAGGCCCCTGACCCTCTGTGCATATTTGGGGGAGGGGAAGAAGCAGAAGAACCGCTATCGGATGGAGAGCATTGACATGAGAACAAAGCAACAGGAGTGGAAGTGACAATATAAACCTCTGACATTTTACAGGGCAGCCAAGACAGGCAGGGCTGGGGGTGGGGCTTTTTGCTCACAGGTATGCCATTGGTTGCCCTCGTCCCCATATCATTAAGCCTGGAAGCAAATAAGGAACTTATAACGATGGGAAACAACGTTATCCAGGTGGTTTTGTACCGGAATTTAACAAAACTAGGATATTTCTTCAGATTTGGGAAGGGAAGTCCCTGGTATTTAAACCCATCGCTGCCACCAAAAGTCCCTTGGCATCCCGGTGTCTTCATGTTGGATAGATCAGCCATGGAGGCATCTGGTTGAGCAGCCAAAAGTTGGGGGTTTGATTCCCTGCTGCTCCTCCTTGATAAGAGGATGATCCAGAGGGCCCCTTTCACCAATTAGTCACTTCGTTTCAATTTATTGCTAAACATTTTAAAAGGGAGGGGTTGGACAAGCATGGCAGTTGTGCAGTGGTCATGGTGTCCAAAAACCCAACTGGTTCATAAAGCGAACGAATCGACAGGAACATCCACACGTGGCCAAATGATAAGCATCAAAAAGATGCAGGTAGTGGATCGTTTTTCTAAAGGCGACAAGGTGTTGGTGTTCGGGGGAACCCTGCATGGCTGGCCAAATGAACGGATGCATTGTGTTAGTGGAAATTCATAAAATGATTTAAATAATGGTGGAGCTTGTATAGTTGGTGTTCTTTTGGCATGGGTGACTGCCCCCCTAACTTCAGCTTCTTTTGAAGGCCTGCTTTAAAACAGCAAAGTTGGAACACTCACAAAGTACCAGAACTAGGGGACATACACTCAAATTGTGGCCTGGGAGAGTAAGAACTAGAGATGGGCACAAATAAAAAAATGGCATTTCTTTTGTCATTTGTTGTTTGGAGGGTCCGTTTCGGTTTGTTTCCATTTTTCGCAAATTTTTGTAAAAAAATTGTTTTCGTTTTTGTTCGTTTGTTACCATTTTGTTACCATTTATTTCAATTTTTGTGTAATTTTTTTTAGCATTTTAAACAATTCACTCATATTGCAGTAACGGAAACGAAATGCATGACAAAATTTCCAGTGTTTCTGTTTGGTTCGTTTCATTTTAGAGACAAAATTCGTTTGAAAAAACGGAAACGGAAACGAAAAATTGTTCATTTCGTGCCCATTTCTAGTAAGAACAGACAAAAGAAAATATTTTTTCCACCCAGCGCGTTGTTAGTCTGTGGAACTCCCTGCCACAGGATGTGGTGATGGCATCCGGCCTGGATGCCTTCAAAAGGGGATTGGACAGATTCCTCAAGGAAACGTCCATCACAGGTTACAAACCATGGGGGAGATGTGGGGTACTTCAAGGGCCAGATGTGCTCCCAAATGTATCTGGTGGGGCCACTGTGAGATACAGGAAGCTGGACTAGATGGGCCGTTGGCCTGATCCAGCATGGCTCTTCTTATGTTCTTATGTGCTTATGTGCTTTTAAGTCTATTGGTTAATTTTTGTATTTAGTTGCTTCTCTTGCGATTGTCGTAGATCAAACACTGCATACTGACAGAGACTGTGATGCACCTGAGAAATATGGTGATGCTAGTTTAGGATGCATTAGATAGCACAACACTGGCTCTTCGGCTTCAATACGGAGATGAGCACCACCTCATCTCTAGCATGCATGTGCGGGGGGAACCTTAAGAGAAATATAGTCTGCAAGTCCTGTGAGGTGCTAGTTCCCCTCTATTTGGAACTGGACAGGCCAACGCTGCACTTGAAGAAGGATGCCAAACAACTGGAGCAAGTTCAGAGACAGGCAGTGAGGACGATCAGGGGACTGGAAACCAAGCCTTACGAGGAAAGACAGAAAGCACTGGGGATGTTTAGCCTAGAGCAGTGGTTCTCAACCTGTGGGTCCCCAGAGGTTCCTGGACTGCAACTCCCAGAAATCCTGGCCAGCTCAGCTCGTGATGAGGACTTCTGGGAGTTGCAGTCCAGCAACATCTGGGGACCAACGGGTTGAAAACCACTGGCGTGGAGAAAGCAAGACTGGAAGAGACAGGGTAGCACTTTTCAAATACTGGAAAGATGGTCACACAGAGGAGAGGCAGGATCTGAGTTGATTATCACAGAGTCAAGGACATGGAACAGTCAGTTCAGGCTATAGGAAGCCAGATTTCAGCTGAATATCATGCAAAAATCTCTCGGCTGTTAGAGTTGCAGAACAATGGAAGTAATGACTTTAGGAGGCGGTGAGCGCTTCAGCGCTGGAGGCATTCAAGAGAAAACTGGACCACCATAAGAACATAAGAAGAGATTACTGTATTACGCCAAAGGCCCTTTATCTCACAGGGGCCCCACCAAATGCCTCTGGGAGTGCACAAGACTAAATATCTGTCTCCTGATCCCACTCCCCTGCATCTGGCCCTTGAAGTACCCCGGTTTTAAGCCTGGAGATGACACATCTCCATCATGGTTTGTAACCTGTGATGGACGTTTCCTCTTGGAATCTGTCCAATCCCCTTTTGAAGGCATCCAGGCCAGATGCCAGCACCACATCCTGTGGCAAGGAGTTCCACAGACCAACAATACGCTGAGTAAAGAAGTATTTTCTTTTGTCTGTTCTCACTCTCCCAACCCTCAATTTGAGTGGATGTCCCCTTGTTCTGGTATTTTGTGAGAGGGAGAAGAGCGCTCTTCTATCCACATTACTCATGCCCTGCATTGTTTTGTATGCATCATATCCCCCCTCAGTCACCTTTTTCCAGACCAAAGTGCCCCAAATATTTTAGCCTTTCCTCATAAGGGAGGTGCCCCAGCCCAGTAATCATCTGTTGGATCCACTTTGATTAGGATTCCTCCCTTGAGCACGGACTCAATGGCCTTTGAGGCCGCCTTCCAATGCCGATATTTTATGATTCTACGTTAGGCTGAAGGTGGCATCCATGGGTCTTTTCTTCCTCATTTGATTGATTTTGTTTACAAATGTCCGTACCCAGCCTTTCTCCTCGTGTGGCTTCTCAAAGATGAGGTGAACTAAACTCAGCCGGACTGCTTTCTGAGTAAATATTTGCACAGTAGCAGCACTAGGCCTTTGCTGGTCTCCTCGGTCGTTCATGCTCCCTCTGGTAAACACCGGAGCGCCTTTTTGCCCTTGCTTGGCAATTACATGCTCCGTTTCCCCTGCTCAACCGGAGGTGATTTCTTTATGGAAACAGACCCAGCTCGTGACAGAATGGTATGCCTGCCACCTGTTTCCAGAAGATAACTCTACCTGGAGGATGAGGAAGGAATGAGACAGGAAAGTGGAGGAGAGAGATCCAGTGACGTGGAGACCTGGCTCGTGGAGTCGGCGTCGGTCACTCTTTCCCTTTTGGGGAGGTAGAAACTGCCTCTGGCTCATTTGGGTATCGGACGGTGAAAAAAGCAAACTCAATATAGGGATCATTAGGAAGGGGGTAGAAAATAAGTCAGCAAGTGTCATTTTGCCTCTTTGTAAACCTATGGTGAAGCCCCATCTGGAGTATTGTGTCCAGTTCTGGTCATCATTCCTCCAGAAGGATATTATGGAAATGGAAAAAGTGTAGAGGAGGGCAAACAGAATGATTCGGGGACTGGAACACCTTCCTTACCATCTGAGGCTGCAGCGGCTGGGCCCCTTCACTCTTGAACAAGAGTGCCTAAGAGATGACCTGATTGATTTTTATAAAACCATGCACGGTGTGGACAAAGTACATAAGGAAAAGTTGTTTTCCCTGTCGCACAACACTAGAACTAGGGGGCACTCCGTGAAACTTTTGGGTGCTAAATCTCAAACAAATAAGAGAAAGTTCCTTTTCCACCCAGAGCATCACTGGTCTGTGGAACTCCCTGACAGAAGAAGTGGTGACAGATGTCAGCTTTGACAGCTTTAAGAAAGGATTGGACAAGTTTTGTTTTGTTTCGTGATGTTTTGTAAGCTTACAAAACGATGAAACAGCGTGCCATTTTTTTTTTTTTTGGTAAGGTGCACTGCCCATCCCTAGATTAATCACATTAAAGGAAGAAGCCAATGTGCACAGGGGTGGTGGTGGTGGGTGGTGGGAAACATTCACATAGGGGAATGCAGAGGAGAGCAGCCATCCTCATAAGCAAGTTTGTCTTCAGAGACGTGAATAACAATCTAATAATCTTAGAACTGCAGAGCTGAATGAGATCTTCTGAATCTATGAGACCTGGTTTTATTGCACTCTCTTTGTATGAGTTCTGCTCAATCACACTTCCTGAACCTCCATCCCTCTGCTCCTAGAAATTAGTTCCTAAGGCTACAGATGCATCATCGCTTTCCCCCACAGTGATGCACCTTGTGGGAATACATCAGAGCTGCTTCAGGTACCGATTGGTTTATTGCGAACTTATGGAGGGTGGCAGAAGACATTTTTTTAAATAACTACCGAGCATCAGTCAAGAAAGATGCACTCCATAAATCTCAAGGGACAGCTCTTCAGCGGATGTTGACTTCTCAGCAGACAACGAGAGTTTTCCATCTGGAAGGTTGCATACAGCTTTGGAAATCCGTTGGGAGAGAGTCCGTTCCAGGGCCCGTGAGACAATCTAGACCAGTGGTGGCAAACCTTTGGCCCTCCAGGTGTTTTGGACTACAACTCCCAGAATTCCAAAGGACGGTGGGAGATGTGGTCCAAAACATCTGGAGTGCCAAAGGTTCACCACCACTGATCGAGACCTACAAAATGAAACCATAACGTCCTCTCTTTGATAATAATCATCAAGTGCCGTCATCAGTTCTGACTTAGGGTGACTGTTTTCAGCGTTTTTTTTAGCTATTGAGCACTAGATTTTCACTTGCAGCCTCATGTGCTGTCCGTAATTTGAATGACTGGATAGCTGCTTGCCAGTGATCCAGCACTAACCAATCGTTCTTTCCAGCTTTTGCTTTCAAAGAGACTCACCCTTCTGCTGAGCTCTTTCGCCCTCTCTCTTGTCTGCAGGTGGTAGTTGTTTGCTTGCTGCTGATCTGTTCAGCTGGTGGCTAAGTGCAGTAAAGAAACCAATATGAGCCAGTCGGTAATTTCAAGTAACTGTAAGCAAAGAAGGGAGGCGACAGGCCACCAGGCGTGGCCAATGGCAACTGAACACTTGCAGTGTTCTACATCAGAGGGCTCATATCGAGAATCCTTTTCAGCTGCCATTTTGTGTGGACTTCCCTTAGTCGGGACTGCCTGGGTTAGATAAGACTCCAGGGCAACAGACAAGGTGTACATGTTTTAACTGCAGGGAAAAGCATTACAAAGGAAGCCATGCTGCCAGGCAGAAAGTGTCACAAGAAGAGGTTGGATGAGACCCACGATGTAGAGGCACAGGGTACAGATATAAGCTAAGGAACTGTAGAATCCTAGAATAATGGAGTTGGAAGGTGCATCTAAGACCATTGTGGAGCTTCGGGAACTGGGAAGCTTAGGGAACTGGGAATGTTTAAGCCTTTCAATAAGAAGGCTGAGGGGGGATATGATAGCTATGTTATTTGAAAGGATGTCATATTGAAGAGGGAGCAGGTTTGTTTTCCATGACTTCAGAGACTAGGACTCAGGGCAGTGGTTTCAAACTACAGGAAAAGAGATTCCATTTGAACATTAGGAAGATCTTCCTGACAGTTAGAGCTGTTCAGCAATGGAAGATGCTGCCACAAATGGTGGTGGAGTCTCCTTCTTTGGAGGTTTTTAAGCAGAGGCTGGATGGCCATCTGTCGAAAATATTCATGGCAGGGGGTGGACTAGATGGCCCTTGAGGTCTCTTCCAACTCTATGATTCTATGATTCTATGGGGGCTGTGGAGTCTCCTTCTTTGGAGGTCTTAAAGCAGAGGCTGGATGGCTGTCTGTGGGAAATACAGTGGTACCTTGTATAAAGGAATTAATTTGTTCCAAATGAAATTCTGTTAAGCAAATTTTCCTTTATACAAATTTCCCATAGGAATGCATTGAAAACTGAGTAATCCTCATCACAACTATTTTTATGTTGTACAGATTCGCCCCATAGACGATTCAGTTAAGCAAATTTCCCCTATCTCTGGAATGTTTTTGTTGTACAGGTTTTATGTTATACAAGCTGTTTTTTATATGAGGGTCCACTGTACTGCGATGGGGGTTCCTGCATGACAGGGGATTGGACTGGATGACCCTTGATGTCTCTTCCAAATCTAGGATTCTGTGATTCCATGATTCTATGAATCCAACCTCCTGCTCAAGGTAATAACCCGAGAATCCACACAGGTCTGTCTGGCAGATGCTCTAATTTTCTCTCCTGAATTGTGAAGGGTCTGGCACAAGGGTGGGTGTGAGGGGGAGGTAGAGGGAGAGCACTATGCACTAGAAAGAGCGAGAGACAGAAATTAGCTTGTATGCCCATATCGTCAAATGCATTTTGGTCTACGTAAAGCCAGCCTTAAGTAGAAGGGGAAACCTTCTAATGGAAACACCTCAGCCGCAGATCTGTGCCTTCACACCTTTGCCCTTGATCGTCAGAATCAGAATCAGAATCAGAATCCTTTTATTGGCCAAGTGTGGCTGGACACACCCAGAATTTGTTTTGGTAAAATATGCTCTCCAGTCTCCATATATAAGAAGGAAATATAAGAATCATTTATTCAACAATAAAAACATAGCACAACAACACAATATAACCTATTATTTTAAAAGGAAGAAGAGAAGTAAAAATTAATTATTCAGCAGTTTGATAGCACTTGGAAAGAAACTATCTTTATATCTAGTTGTCCTAGCGTGCAATGCCCTAAAACGTCGCCCTGAGGGTAACAATTGAAACAGGTTATGACCAGGATGTGTGTCATCATCAAAGTGCACAGCAGCCTTTTAGTCCCTGCCACCATTGCTCAAGCTCAACCGAGGCAGCGACTATTATCTTTCTGATTTCTAGTTTGCTTAATCCTCCTCCCCCCACCCCCGATAAGAGAACGAGGAGGAAATCAAGTTGGGCCTTGACAGTTCTTTTCATAATTCACAATACCCAAAGACAATGCCGGCGCTATTTTAATAACACCAGCAGCTGTCGAGAAAGCGTTGTTCTAAATAGCGCTGCATCCTTGAGGTGTCTGATTTGCCTTTATAAAAGAGCCCAGCTGGCGGTGGGATCCGGGCTGGCATCAACGCTTTCTGAGGAGACCCAGCCTGAGTGTTCAAATGGCTACCACCTTCAACTGAGGTTCCCCCACTTGCCCTCTTCCTCTTGTTCCGTTTCAACTCCCATTTGCCATCAGGAGTCCTCGTCCCAGAGTCTCCAGACCATTGGTGATTGGTGTACACTGGAGAGGAAGGTCACCATACAAACATAAGAAGAGCCATACTGGATCAGGCCAAAGGCCCATCTAGTCCAGTTTCCTGTATCTCACAGTGGCCCCACCAAATGACTCTGGGAGTGCACGAGACTAGATCTCTGTCTCCTGATACCACTCCCCTGCATCTGGCCCTTGAAGTACCCGGTTTTAAGCCTGGAAATGACACATCTCCATCATGGTCTGTCATCTGTGATGGACTTTTCCTCTAGGAATCTGTCCAATCCCCTTTTGAAGGCATCCAGGCCAGATGCCATCACCACATCCTGTGGTAGGGAGTTCCACAGAGTAACAACGCGCTGGGTGAAAAAATATTTTCTTTTGTCTGTTCTTACTCTCCAAGCCCTCAATTTGAGTGGATGTCCCCTAGTTCTGGTATTTTGTGAGAGGGAGAAGAGCCTCCCTCTATCCACTTAATCATGCCTTGCATTATTATTTATTATCCATGCCCTGCATGATAGATAGATAGATAGATAGATAGATAGATAGATAGATAGATAGATAGATAGATAGATAGATAGATAGATAGATAGATAGATAGATATTTTTTGCTGGGGGCTTCTGCTTTTTTCCTGAGGCCACTTGCATCTTGTTCCCAACCTTCTTTCTTATCTCTCAGATACATTTTGCTGCATCCCAGATGGGTTCAAATCCCACATCAACACAAGTGCCACCTTCCTCCTCTTATAATGTTATCTTTCCATGTCCTGTACATCTTATATGCCAGAGGCATCAGATGTGCAAGATAATCAGAAATATCTCCCAGTTGCTGAATGGCAAAGGAAAAAAGCAATGCACTTGAGGCAGGCTCACATTTAAACAAACAGACAGTTTTTCCCCTTTCAGGGTGCACTGCTTCTAGATAGTGTTAGTGCCTCGCCTAGTAAGACCATAGTTGTTTATAAGACTTTTAACTGTATTTCTACTCGTGCATGCAACCTCTTCTTGAGTGAAGCATGCTTGTGTGCACTTTCACCCCAGTGGTCCACCTTTTAGCCATTCGCATTGTTAACACACACACACACACACACACACACACACACACACACACACACACACACACACACACACACACACACACACACACACACACACACACACACTTTATCTCCCCAAAGTACCTCATAAGCCTTACAAACATGTGAATTGTTCCTCTTTGCAGCAATCCTGGAACACACACCATTCATCAAGACCGTCAAAATAAATGACACCCATTCCCATTAGGACTCTCTGCTCACCGCTTCCTTTCTCCTCTAATTCAAAACCCACTAATTTTTCACAAAGTGCCAATACAGCAATTTAACCTGAATACAGGTGGCTGTGAAGGGGCGATGTCGGGTGCCCACAGAAAGGGCTCCGAGGGCCACCTTTGGCACCCGTGCCATAGGTTTGCCAACACTGTCCTATAACGGGCAGCAATGTCTCAGGGAGCGTGACTCCAAAGTCAGAGCCCAGGAATTCTGCACAGCTCAGCCTGTATTTCATATTCCGTCTCCCCCCTCCTTCGTTCGGAAGAATGCACTCCCGTCAGCCAAGCACACAGAGAGAATGCTAATCCTTGCATTTTAAGCTAAGAATGAATGCCCGCTAATAGCAGAACTGGAAGCAGTCCAGAATGAGAATCCCACGTGGTAAATTAAAAGGTAATTATTATACCCAGTGTTTTGAGAACGC
This sequence comes from Phrynocephalus forsythii, assembly GCA_029282475.1. Lineage (NCBI taxonomy): Eukaryota > Metazoa > Chordata > Lepidosauria > Squamata > Agamidae > Phrynocephalus > Phrynocephalus forsythii. The sequence goes on from JAPFRF010000009.1 coordinate 4,987,628, forward strand.
TTTATCTTTTGCTTGGCTTTAAAAGCCTAGTGGGACACTTGCTTGTTTTAATAGGTGGCATGTTTCCGTATTGGGTCGTCAGGAGGCTATTAAGAGTTTGTTTTAAAATGTGGGCACCACAAGGCCCTTCCCACTTCTGATTCCATCCAATTAAATGTCTCCCGTTTCATGCTCCTGGATTAGCTGGTTCGGCACGTGGCACATGGTGGTGGTGGTTTTTTTTTTTTTTAATTCAACAGGTTTTGTCAGTTTAGGCCTAGGATCCAATGCGTATTGTTTGTGAGGAATTTTTCACACATTCTTGTCAACTGTTACTATCCAAGGAAACCAGTTAGGACCAGTTTCTGAAGTTATCCAGAAGTGCCTTTGTACAGTTAAAACTCCTGTGCCAGCTACACCAGCTCTTGAACAGATGGGTCCTGGCTGGATTATTGTAATGCCTTTGGGATTCTTGTAATGCCTTTGGGGCTGCCTTTGGAAAGTGCTTGGTAACTTCAACCGGGCCAAAACGCAGCAGCCAGATTGCTAACTGGGGCTGGTGACAGGAGCACATCACCCAAATACAGCAGCATTTCCACTGGCTGCCAATTTGTTTCCGGGCACAATTCCAAGTGATGTTTCTAACCCATAAAGCCCTAAATAGCTTAGGTCCAAACAATGTAGAAGACTGCATCTCTTCTATGGTCCTGCCCGGACAGTAAGATCATGAGGGGAGGCCTTTCCCTCACAAGTGTGTTTGGTGGGGACATGAGAGAGGGCCTTCTCTGTGTCTGCTCCCAGATTTCGGAACTCCCTCCCACTGGAGGCCCGCCTGGCCCCATCTCTGCTGTCCTTCTGCAAGCAGTCCGAGACCTTTCTTTTCAGGCAGGCTTTCCCCGAATGACCTCAGTGGGGTTTTGAAATGGATGGTTCTGCCTTGGCACTTTGAATGTGGTTTGGGCATTCATCTTATTTACAGTTTTTTAAATGTGGTACACGTTTGATCCTTGTTAATATTTATGTACTTACTGTGACTGACTATGAATAACTGGAATGAGTTGTATTTTCAGGGTTTTAGTCCTAAAATCTTGGGGAGTGTGATCCTCCTGACTTGGCAACATCAGCCCCCAGTCCTCAGACCCTGTGCTCCCCTGATTCAGAGGACAATTTGGTTTACATCATGTTACAAGATAGTCACAAATCCCATTCATGAATAAACAAGAGGCAACCTTCGGTTGAAGGCTGAATCTCTCAGGCTGAATTGAACTAAAGCTGTATTAGCTTTGCAAACCAGAGTTGCGCCTCTGATTGATATGGACAAAATGGGCTAGTTTGTTTGTTTGTTGTTCATTCATTCATTCATTCATTCATTCATTCATTCATACATACATACATACATACATACATACATACATACATACATACCACCTATCTGGCAGCAGATAGATGCACAATAACTTCAACTTCAACTAAATTAACACAGTCAACCTCACGTAGACAGTTAAAATGGATAACTTAACATGACATTACATATTAAAATTAAAATAAAAAACAAGATGGCAGAACTGACGGTTTTAGCTAGTCTAGTGTGTCCAATGTCATATTAATAATCTTTAATTATGTTGATGTTTATGAATCGGTGATTGATATATTTGTTAACTTATGTTGCACGATTAAGTTTTACTTGGGCATTATTCTGTATTTGGGTTTTTGGATGTTGTTTTTCTCCCTGAATGTTATTAGCCAACCAGAGTGGCTGTTTGGCCAGATGGGCTGGATAATATGCAATCAATCAATCAATCAATCAATCAACTGAAAGCCACTGTGTTGTGTTGCTACCAGCTCTGGGAATGGCTACCTATAGAGGCAGACCTTTAAAGGCCACAGTTTTTCATTTTTTTCCTTCTGAGGCTCCCTTGGGATCATGACTCTCGACCGCCCGGTCTTAGAGGAATGAGTAATATAGGCTAATCTTGTCAGAAAAAGGTGTTCTGCCAGGTAACGAGGTCTCAAACCTTGTTTAGGGCATTTCCAAAAGCAGGTTAGCAAGGCATTAAGCTGGAGATCACATCCATATGGCTTACAGAGTACACCAGATTATCAAGGAGCTGCTTCTGGTAATTCCCTTTAATTGTTTTTTTTAATCCATTTTTCATCTAAATCTCTACAGAAGTAGATGCCATCTTAAGTGAAACAGCAATCTCTTGATTTTTCTTCTTGGTTTTCCAGAGGTGACACGTTTCTTCTTTGTTGTGCAAATGGTCATCTTGCATGGAGGGGCCAGAATGGACAAGATCCTCCCCTGATTACACCCCAGCCAAAGAAACTTTATCTCCAGGGGAGTCTGTCTATGCAAAAGGCAGCCGGGGTTGCTTTTCCCCCATCAAAAGCTGACAAATCTCACCTCAGCCTTAATAACAATGAGAAATACTTCACGTCCATCTCATCACTGTTCGCGGTCCTGCTTGGGACTGGTACGAAGTAATCTAGCCGCACGTCCATTGCGGGATGAGGGGAGTTCGTCCCGACCACACCCCCTGAACTGCGATTTAAGTGGGATGAGAGATTCCCCTCTCTGGCCTTGGGAATCGGCTCGTCACACTTCTCGTTCCGAGACGAGTGGCCGTGAGGGAAGGCTCGTCACGCAATGTTCCATTCTCCATCTAGTGGCAGGAGTGCGAAGTGCCAGTCAGAAATGCAGTGCAGAGAGATTAAAAGACAAATGCCTCAAACTTAGCTCTGTAACGCATTGAAGGCAAGGCTTCAGAGAATTGAAACATTGAAAAACAGAAGGTCGGGGCCGAAAAAACCCCCGGAGAACAAAGGCATGGAATTTTACATCTCATCACGGAACGAGGACGTGAGGTAACAGACATGCCAGTATCATCCACTACACCCGTGCGTACACGGGAACAGGAACAGAACCGCAAGAAGACCACATGACCACAACTGACATCAACACACAACAAACTTCCTCCTGGGACGAGAATGGACGTGAAGTAACCGTCAACATGTACAGCTGGGCACCCTTTCTGTCAAGGGGTCCCAGCGTTTAGCCGAGGCACTCCGAAGGAGATAAAAGGCATGGCAAGGCAAGCAAAAACCCCGTGGCATCTGGGAAAAAAATATTTAATAAGTGCTTGAGCTCTCAGGGTGCAAGGCATCAAAGTGCCAGGAGTTTAGAGATGGGATTAAGAGGCACTAATGCTGTTAAACTGGAGATCAGGAGGACAGGGAAAAGTAATTTGCAGCTCTTTGAAATCTCCTCGCCCAAAAAAGTAGGGTCTGGAAGTGACATGGAATGTTGTGTCTGGCTGAATTTTGGATGAGGCCACACCACCTTTCCTGCAGGTGCACCACCCCTGCTTTCCCCCATAAGTAAAAACAGGAAAAGAGAATGTTTGAGCATTTTTTTGGAATAGCTGGGGTAGGGGGGCTGGAGAACCGATTTCCTTGGTCTGCTGGTTATTAAGTGGTGCAAAAATTTCACCTAATTGTATGTAATGAATGGGGGAAAATTGAAATAGAGATACAGGCAAGGGGATGGATGCGTGTAAGACAAAAAAAAAAGAGAAGAGATGATTACACAGGACTATAGGTTTTGGATATTGTTATTTTGCTCCTCTTGTTATTCTAATGGATTGCAAATTTTTAAAAAATGGTTTGAGAGAGAGAGAGAGAGAGAGAGAGAGAGAGAGAGAGAGAGAGAGAGAGAGAGAAATTGAGAGAGAGAGAGAGATTGAGAGAGAGAGAGAGAGAGAGAGAGAGAGAGAGAGAGAGAGCATATTTCCTTACAAAAATAATTTGTCCGCAGGTTTGCCAGAGCAGACTTTTTAGTATTGAGTTATCCAGGCTGGGAGTTCAATTCCACTCCTGGGAGAAGAGCCACCCTGGATGGCCTTGGGCAAGCTGTACAGTCCCAGGGAACTCCCAGAAGAATTGGGATAAACCACTTCCCCTGCCTTTATATGCCTTAAGCCAGGGGTCCTCAACCTAAGGCCCCGGGTCCGGATGCGCCCCCCCAAGGTCCTGAATCTGGCCCCTGGGACCAATTGCAACCCCCCCACCTACCCCCTGTTTTGTGAGCAAGCAAGCCTCCGCAGCTGCTTTTGGACTGTGATCCGCCCCCAGTGGTGTCTGGGTGGTGGTGGACCGGCCCGCTGTTTGAAAACTTTGAGGACCCCTGCCTTAAGCATATAATTTGATTTCCGAAGCTAAGCAGGGTCGGCTCTGGTTAGTACTTGGATGGGAGACCACCAGGGAATTCCAAGCGCTAGAGGTGCCTGGAGTAACAACTGGCAAACCACTCCAGTATTCCTGTCAAGAAAACTCCATGGACATGGGGTCATGAAGAGTCGGTCACGACTGTAACCACACACACACACACACACACACACACACACACACACACACACACACACACACACACACACACACACACACACACACACCTCAGTCTTCTCTACCTGGGAAGCCCTGGAAAACCCATGTTATGCAATACTGTTGTTGAAGGATAAATAGCATGGTCTCTGGCTCCCACTAGTGGAAAATTCTGATAATGCATAGTGAAAAGACCTTTCCCCCCCTGGATTTCCCCCCTCCCCTTTCCTCACATTGTGTATGTGTGCGTGTTGTGTTGTTACAGTCGTGACCGACTCTTCGTGACCCCATGTCCATGGAGTTTTCTTGGCAGGAATCCTGGAGTGGCTTGCCAGTTCCTACTCCAGGCGCCTACAGCACCTGGTATTCCCTGGTGGTCGCCCATCCAAGTACTAACCAGGCCCGACCCTGCTTAGCTTCTGGGATCAGGCGAGACTGGAAGTGCTCAGGGTGTCTAGGTAGCTCACGTTGTGTATAGTATTTGCTATTATCTGTGGTTTTCAAGTGGACAAATCAGGCAGCAAACACATGCATGGTGGTCTTCGGCTAAGAGACTTCAACAGACCGACATCCAATAGCCGAAAGAGAGGGGGAAACGGCACGGACCAGAGAGGCAGGGCATTCTTTGAATTCGGAGGCAGGTATGGAATGATTGGCTACTGCTGGACTGACTGGCATTCAGCCTAGCCCAAAGAGGTCCCTCCTAGATAAACCAATTGAAGGCAGCATGTGAGGTTGCAAAACAAACAATCAAAAAACTCAAGCGTTCTATATTTTAATACTTAATTAATAAGGCTGAGTCTTGGCTCTTAAATTTTGACTCCTGCTTTCCTTCCATGGATAAGGGAGGGATGAGTGATGCCTGAAACTATTTTTTTAAAAAAATAAAATTATCTGGGATCTCTTCCAAAATGTTTCCCGCAAAACAGGATGACCACAAGACAAGCTGTTCCTATTTCCATGTTCTGCGTAGAGGTTCTGTGTGATTACAGATGTTCCAGACCCTGATTTTATGGCTGTAGGATGTTTAAAGAGGCTTCCTACTTTATTACACAAGACTCATTTGATTGTCTAAGGAAGGCCAAGTATGTTTGATTAATACATTTATTTAGAAGTTAAACGAACCCGCCCTGTCCTCTGGAGCCAACAGAAGACCATGTGACTTGCAAAAAGGAGCACAGCTTAGCAGTGCTTTGGGATGGCCGGTGGTACGGCCTTGAACATCCTACTCATTTCAATAGGGCAGGCCTGCCTAACAGGTAGACCGCGGGCTACCAGTAGCCCATGAAGGGTTCAAAAGTAGCCCGCCGGCCATCAATTTAAAAAGTGAGGGGATATGTTCTCTACCCTTCCCTTCCCCCATCCCAAGGACCACCACTGCCCCTGCACAGTTCTGAGTCTGCCAGCCCACTGTCTCAGCCAAGTGGGGCAGTTCAAGGGCCATGGCGCATTGAAATCTGTTCCCTCCAGAACAGATTAATTGGTTTTCAATGCATTCCTATGGGAAACCGCTGCTCTACTTACAAAAGTTTTTACTTATGAGCACGTGCTCGGAACAGATAAAATTTGTAAGTAGAAGCTTTAGTGTAGTAGCCCTCAGGCACTTTGGGCTGGAAAAAGTAGACCTCAGCCTGTTCAAAGTTGAACAGCCCCGCAATAGGGAATTAAAAAGGGCTTAAGTCATTGACTGTGAAATGGTCTCTGCAAACTACTTACCCACGACCAGGATATCTTGTATACATCCGTGTCGGCTTTTAGAATCCAAACGCATTGATGAGCAGCAAAACTCAGTTTCCAGGCTGTGCCAGTTTCGCTTGTGTCCAGTGGGAAAAAATCCATCCCACTCCATTTTCTACCAAAGCCTGCTGCTTCTGGAGTGCCCCATAGCGTTTAATCCTTTAATGCACTCTCTGGGTGGTTTACAGCGTGATCAGGCAGGCTACCTCAAAGATCAAAAATCTCACAATATGAACAGGCTTGGGTGCTAAGGTCATCAGGAGAGGCCCTTCTCTCCATCCCGCCATCCTCACAGGTACGTCTCGTGGGAACCCATGAAAGGGCCTTCTTGACTGCTGCGCCCAGACTCTGGAACTCCCTCCCACTGGAGGGCAGGACTGCCCCATCTCTGTTGCCCTTCTGGAAACAGGCAAAGACCATTCTCTTCAGGCAAGCTTTCCCTGAATGATGGACTACCTATTATGTGACTTTTATATGAATTGATAGGATCACATCGACTTTGTGTTTATAACTACTTATAACCTTGTATGATTGCATTGACACTATGTTTTCAATGTTAGTTTCCATCACTCATAACTTTTACATGGAATTTTACTCTCTTTTTAACTGTGCACGTTTTCTTGTAGCTTTAATGTAATGTTGTCTATTAATGCTTTAAGGTGTCCCTCAATTCCCTGTTCTCAATACTTGAGCATGTCTTAATTGTACTGCACTGTATACTATCCCTCATTACTTTAAGCCTCCTTGGGTCCTTTTCCAAGGAGAAAGGCGGGGTAAATATATTCTAAAATAAAATAAATAATAAAATAATACACACTAGAGATGGGCACGAATAAAAAAATGCATTTCATTTGTCGTTTGTCGTTTGGAGGGTCCGTTTCGTTTTGTTTCCGTTTTTCATGAATTTTTGAAAAAAATTCATTTTCATTTTCGTTTGTTTCGTTACCATTTCGTTACTATTTATTTCAATTTTTTGTGATTTTTTAAAGGATTTTAAGCAATTCACTCATGTTGCAGTAATGGGAAACGAAACGCACGACAAAATTTTTGGTGTTTCTGTTCGTTTCGGTACATTACAGAGACAAAATTTGTTTGTCATTTCGTTATGTAATGAAACGAAAAAACAAAAACGGAAACAAAAAATTGTTCATTTCGTGCCCATCTCTAATACACACTGTCTCATTTATTTTTTCATTTCCCTCCATTTCTTCGTGTTCAGATATCATGTCCTCCACTTTTTTCCGCCTTTATTTGGTTGTACACCAATCTGGCTCTTGTACAGAGAAAGGTGGTTTAGAATCTTCGTAATCCACACATCTAATGGGAGTACCCACTCTCTCCTCCACCAAAGACAACACCTGTGTTGAGCTGACAGTCTGCTTATTGGTTTGTTGTTGGTTTGTTTCCCCGTCTGTTTCCATCTCAAATGATCTAAAACATTAAATCTCCTATAATGGGATTAGGGATCAAGCTGTTAAAGTGACAACGGATTGGATACATGTGGTAGGACAGAGATAAGATAGCCTTAATTAGTTTTGATTCCAGGTGCCTAATTATTGGTTCTTCTTTGCCAGGCTTTGTTTGCATAAATTGAGCTGCTGGTCCTGTTTTTATAAATTTATATATGTGTGTGTGTGGATGCCAGTTGTTTTTTAACTAGCAGCATGGGGGTGGGGTGGGAATGACACACCACACCAGAAAAATGTAGTTTTATATCTGTTGTACACTGTCCAGAGTAACTGTTTGCTAGATGGGCAGTATCAAAATTGAATGAATGAACGAATGAATGAATGAATTAATTGGATGGATGGATGGATGGATGGGGAAATAAGTAAATATATAAATGTATTTTCGGATCAGTGGTTCTGAGCTGTCAATTTGACAGCTCAGAATACAGCATTAAGAGCTCTGGCTTTCGATCAGTCGTCATCTCTCAAAATTGTCTCCTTGGTCAGCCCCCGATTTCACTTCAGATTCATTTTTCAGACCTAAAGTTCTTCCCACCCTGATTACGAAGAAATTTGCAATTCCTGGTGAATTCTTATCAGCAATGGATCAGAATTATGGGATTTGTAGTCCAGCTTGGGAGGTAGGACTCACCTGGGAGGTTCTCAGTCCTAGCTAGGCCTAACTCCTCCTAAGCTTCCAGTTCAGAAAGAAAGCTTCCAACTACCACTGGGGCAGGAAACAATTATATCTTAAAATGAAAAATGGTCCTCATTCTGGGCAGTGTTGCAAAAGTACAGAAACACTCCAAGATATTTCTAAAATGATTGTTCTATGAAGAAAGGCTAAACCTCTTTAGTCTGGAAAAAGGCGCTTGAGGGGGATTCTTGGGCAGTGTTGCACAAAATACAGAACTAGGGGACATACACTCAAATTGAGGGCTGGGAGAGTAAGGGTGTCAGCTTCTAAGTCTATGGAACTCTCTGCCACAGGATGTGGTGATGATATCAGTGGATTCTAGAGGAAAAGTCCATCGGGTTACAAACCATGATTTAAGGCTTTAAACCAGGGTAGTTCAAGGGCCAGATGCAGGGGAGTGGTATCAAACAACCATTCCCAAAGGTGTCCTGTGAGATACAGGAAGCTGGACTAGATGGGCCTTTGGCCTGATCCTGCAGGGCTCTTCTTATGTTCTTATGTTCTTATGAATTATCTTTTAGGTTGGAGTAAACCACCTTTAATAACAGGTTTTGCAGTTTGATTTGCAGTCTGAGTAATAAAAAAAAATACCACCCCTGTTGCCTTGCCAAACCGGGCTAAAGAAACCGAACAGAAATACACTGTGTTCATCGGGTAGATAGTGCAGGTTTATGCAAGTCCTTGGGCATTCCACTTCCTGGAAAACTGAAAGGGTAAACATTTAGGAAAAAAGAAACCATGCCTTGGGGTGAACTCATGGAGCAGCTTGTATTAATTGTGCCACGTCGGCACTTGCACCTTTAAGTGGCGGACATTTCTCTGCCTGTCGTGTTGCCAGCAAGGCAATTAATAAAAAGCACACATCCAAGCCTTCTGGAAAGGATGGAGAGAAAGAATCATCACAATCATCACCAGGCCTTTGAAATGATCTCTGACCGGTCCATGAGCCCAGAGACCGGCTGGCACCATTTCAAAGGTGCTCAGATCTATGCTGGACCCCAGGAGTACCCGGGCCTTTTTGAAATGGAACAGAAGTTCCTGTAAAAACACCAGGCTCCAATAAAGGGATCCCGGGCAGTTTTCAAAACATTTAAAAGGAAAAAAATGTTGACAATGACAACTGAAAATACAGCCAGCTGCTGAGTATATAAACAGTGAATCACATCACACGTTTGAACGATCAAATGTTTTAAAAGCTTAAAGCGACGCGGAAGTGCATGTGTAGCTGTCGACTTAAGATCATTCCCCCACTGGAGACCCCTTCCAGTGAGGGTGGTGGCCCTGAGAGAAAAGACATCCACGGAGATCTTAATAACCGGGGAGGCTCCTATAGGGAGATTAGTAATAAAACCCTCCATGGCTTGGGATGTGAATACCTGGCAGAGCGAATCTCCCAAAGATCAACTGAGGCCCAACCTACCAGAATGTCACGGGTGCACTCACTTTGGGTAGCCACGCCCAGGGAGGCTTGGAAAACGGTGACACGCAACCGAGCCTTCTCTGTGGCTGGCCCTGTGCTCTGGAACCATCTCCCGAGTGAGTTGTGCCTTGCAGAGTCCCTGCCAGCCTTTTAAAAAGCCTTAAAGACCTGGCTTTTTTGTCAGGCATTTGGCAACAGTTAAATCTTTTTTCCCCTCTCTCTGCGCCGCCATCATGCCAATTTTATTATTATTATTATTATTATTATTATTATTATTATTATTATTATTATTATTATTATTAATTTCCTTTGCAGTCTTATAATGATGTTTTATTATGATGTCTACTTTAGTTTATTTTTATTTTTATTGTTCTTATTGGTTCTTTGTTTGTAGCCATATTGTAAACCATCCGGAGTTCCTCCGGAAGACGGGCAGTATATAAGTATTTAAATAAATAAATAAATAAATAAATAAATAAATAAATAAATAAGCCTGGATCCATGTTGTATCCGACTTTCCAGGTCAGAACCAGTGAGCCCAGAAGCAAACTGGTAGTTAGTGATGTATTCAGTCCTCCCCATGGCTGGCTGGAAATATGCACATTTCCAGGATCAGTGTGAAGGAAATGGGAAAACACTTCTGAGCACTTTCTACCTAGACAACCCTGGGAAGGGTCTCACCGTAACTCTGAATTAACTGGATGGCATGCCATTATTATTACTGCGAAGAAGACCTTTGATCTAGAGACTTCTGAGTGGGGATGGTCACGCAAAGGACTGTCAAGTTTTTATACTTGAACAAAGTTATAAAAACATAAATAAAATATTGAAACATAGCTTACTCAGAAGAGCGTGGCAGCTCAGAGTTTGTGTGTCGGTAGAACACACACAGCTGTTGAGATTGCAAGGAAAAACTCTGAGGCTGCAGCAGCATCGGGCAGGTGCTGGGGATTGTGACTGCCATTCTTATAAATGTAGCAAAAAGGGATCACAAGTCACTGGTCTTGGTTTAAAGCCAGTCACACTGTTCCTCTGTAAGGTTAGTTGAGTTTTTGCTGGTCAAGGTAATGTTATCAGGCATGTTTTTATGTATAATGTTTTTTTTTCTGAAGACAAGCTCTCTAAGTTGAATATTTAAATACAGTGGTACCTTGTATAAAGGAATTAATTCGTTCCAAATGAAAGTTCGTTAAACAAATTTTCTTTTATACAAATATCCCCATAGGAATGCATTGAAAACAGAGTAATGCCTAATCGCGACCATTTTTATGTTGTATGGATTCACCCCATAGGCAATTCTGTTAAGTAAATTTTCCCTGTTTCCAGATTTTTTTTATGATGTACAGAATTTATGTTATACAAACTGTTACATGAGGCTCCACCGTATAAAATTATTTTTCTAATACAAGCTGTCTGCAAAGTTTTTGGGTATCCTGAAAAGCACTGGGTTTCTGCTGGGTCTCAGGTCTGTTTTTCCAGTATGCAATATTTTATATGTTATAGTCTATCAGGGTTTTTGAGGGGGAACACTGTGCATATACACTCCTAATTAGAGATGGGCACGAAACAAAAAAATGGTGTTTCAGTTTTTTGTTTTTCGATGAGAGGTCTGTTTCGGTTCGTTTGTCAGGAATTTTTTGAAAAATTTCATTACCGTTTTTCGTTTTTTCGTTTGTCGTTTCTACCCGCTTTTTGTGCGATTTTTAAAGCATTTCCATGCGCAGGCATCCCCCAACGCCCCAGACCAGAGGGAAAACACTAAACAAATGGATGCTGGCAGAGACACAGTATAGACTAGGTATGCAGGGAGGCTGCAAAGGCATTGGCGGGCGTTGCCCAGGGTGCAAGGCAGCCGCAGAGTGACTGCACTGTGGGGCAGGGGAGGGTACTCACTGAGAGGTACGCAGCACGCATGCACACCAGGAGGCAGCAGGACTGAAGCTAGAGTTGCAGAGACAGCAATCCCACCCTAACTCCCACCAGAGACTGCAAGGAGGACGGGGGCTGCCAGAGCTTTTTATGCCCTCTGTGGCTGCCAGACCTGCCCACCCAGTCTGCAACCTGGGCATGCTATTGGTTGAACATGATCCCACATCACATGGCTTGCCTCCATTTTGTGGCTGGTGGTGACATCAATTTTAAAGGGAAAAGAAAAATACATCGCGATGGGAGAAGACAAAAACAAATGTTTTAAGGACCCCAACCCCCCTGGTAGGTATTATCAGACAATATAAATAATCATCGCTGCGTTTTTACGGATGTCCAGGGCATTTTTAACATTTAAAACAGCTCATTTCATTGCGCGTCGCCATTAACGGAAACAAAACGTAACGACCACAATTTTCATGGTTCTGTTCGTTTTGTTTCATTTTCATCACAATTTTCATTTGTCGTTTCGTTACGTAACAGAAATGACAAACAGTAACAGAAACAAAAAAATGTTCGTTCCGTGCCCATCTCTACTCCTACTTTTTCAGACAATGACTTCATTCAGGTATATGTAAAACTAGATGCAGATTCTCGAGAGTCTGGAATTTGGTCTAAGAGTGTTATACCATTTATAAGGCAATGGAAAGTTCCTTCCCCCAGGACAACAGGATAATCCAAAGCAGTGATGGGTCCCCAGATGGTCTTAGACTACATTTCCCAGAAGCCTTGCTGTGCTGGCCAGGATTTCTGGGAATTATAATCCAAATATGTGTAGATACTCAAGGTTGGGAGCCTCTGGTCTCATCCAATGGCTCCAAACCTTGGGTCTCCAGATGGTCTTGGACTGCAACTCCCATAAGCCTTCACCAGTAGCAGTGCTGGCCAGGATTTCTGGGAGCTGTAGTCCAAGAGTGTCTAGGGACTCAAAAACAGTTACTTCACATCCATTCTCATCCCGGGGGAAGTTTGTTGTGTGTTGATGGTGGTCACGGTCATGTGGTCTTCCGGTTCTGTCCCTGTTCCCGTGTATGCACAGGCATGATGGATGATATCGGCATGACTGTTACTGCACGTCCTCGTTCCATGATGAGATGTGAAATTCCATGCCTTTGTTCTCCGTGGTTTTTCCCCCGACCCCGACCTTCTGTTTTTCAATGTTTCGATTCTCTGAAGCCTTGCTTTCAATGCATTACAGAGCTAAGATTGAGGCATTTGTCTTTTAATATCTCTGCACTGCGTTGCTGACTCCATAGGGAATGTGCTAGTGAATGACACTTTGCACTCCTACCACTAGATGGAGAATGGCACATTGCATGATGAGCCTTACCTCACGGCCACTCGTCTTGGAACAAGAAGCGTGATGAGCAGATTCCCGAGGCCAGGAGGGGAATCTCTCATCCTGCTTAAATCGCAGTTCAGTGGGCGTGGTCGGGACGAACTCCCCTCATCCCACAATGGACGTGCGGTTAGATTATTTCGTACCGGTCCTAAGCGGGACTGCAAACAGCAATGAGATGGATGGATCAGCCATTTGGGAACCACTAACCTACTAGAGGATTCCACTGCTCATCCCTTAATATCTGCACTTTTAGCGCCTCCCCATGTTCCAAATACAAGGATATTTCACCCATCCTTGAGCGCCAAGACTCTCAGCTCTTGGATCCATGCTTGAAGTCTCCCTCTTCACACCATGATTTAATAAGCTGAATTCGTTTAACTCTGCCCTCCACTGATGCCCACTCACATCCTCTTACCTGGGAATCAGCCCGGTTGAAACGGCTGAGGTGCAGTCTGTTATAGGACGGTGCTATTAAAAAGCCAAGTGGGTGATTAACCAAGAGTATGTGCTTGAAAAACACAACAGTGCCCCATGCAGTTATCAGTGCTCTTCAGCTGTCATGTGCATCGTGCTCAAGGGCCTCTCGACAGGTGTTGGCGAACGATACCGTCTTTGAGACAAGGCACATCAGCTCCTGGTTTGTAGACGTCATTGTGACAGCGTCCTTCCCCGGCTCAATCCCCTCTGGATCATTTGCGTGGCATCTCCCTGGCAGTCCTGGCCACAGCGGTTGCACCGGATGGGAGGCCGAAGTAGTTCAGCAAAGCTGGGGGGTAGGAAGATGGAAGGTGGGTGTTTCAGAAGCCAGAGATGCATGCTTCAAACTGAAGAACCCCCCTCACATGCTGGGGACGCACATGGAGAGCATTGTAAGAGGCAGTGGCATAGCGTGGGGATACTCAAGAGGAGAGGTGGCTCTGGGTGCAAAATCCTTAGCGGTGTGTGGGCCACTCCACCTGGCATGCTCCTGCAGCTGCTTCTTGATCTCCTCTTCTCCCTCCTGACTCCTGACAGTCCAGGTCTGAGATGTCAGAGGGTGCCAGGCTTCTGCAGCCACCTCTGAAGCTTCTGCCTCCATCACTAGGGTAGACCTCGAGCAGCTCCCTGAGTTCTTCATGGTGCCAGCCTGGGGCCTTCTCCTGATGCACCTCCATGCCCCACCCTGCCCGTGCATTGCACGGGGCCTTGCCCTGTCCCTGGTGCCCCCACACTATGCCACGGTAAGAGGGCATTCCACAAAGGCAAAATGAGGGACAGTGAATTCCCGAGAATTATTGTCCTAAAATGTTTTTTGGAGAAGGGAGTCATGTTAGTCTGTGCAACAATTCCAGGCAAACATCAAACAAAACAAAAGACAAAAACACGTGGCACCTTAAAGACTAACTTTCATATTTTAATATAATGTTTTTTGTCTTTTGTTTTGTTTTTCTTTGGTTTTTGCCTGAATGTCCTAAAAGACAGGAACTGCTGATTGGGTAAGGGGGGGGGAGCTTGTGGAATTTTATCATAGCTGTACAAACTGTCCCCCAGCAAACTGCTGCAAGGAATATTTCCTTTCATCCCTTATCTGAGATCTTGTGATAGCAGGCTGGTAGCACGCTAAATAAAATAAATACATCGAGGCGAGAAGCTCCATTCCTTTTCTGAAACAGGATTGAAAGCCCGATGGGAGAGGGTCAGGAAAATCTGTGCCATTGGGAAAAATCTGGAGTGGAGAAGCCACAGTCAAATGGATCCCCCCCCTCCCCACCGCCCCCACCCCTTTCCACTCTAATTGCTATTAGGAATGGGGGATAATTTTATCCCGTCTGCCTTTTTAAGCCAGCCAGCCTAATTTGCAGTTCTCAGGCATAAACTCTCCTTGGCACACACGATGCTGAAATTCATTTTGCATCCTTGCATTGATATTCAGGTGTTATTCTCTGTGAATTCCAGCCCTTGAGAATAATATCACTTGATAATATTAAACGGAACTGAGATTTTTTTAAAATAAAAAATAATAATTAGTTACACAGTCATCGTTCCGAGGCCATAGTACTGTGTTTTCCCTAAAATAAGACAATGTCTTATATTTATTTTTCCCCAAGAAGATACATTAGGGCTTATTTTGGGGGTAGGTCTTATTTTCAGGGAAACAGAAACTGCAAGCAAACATGCTATGAAGGATGGTAACTTTGGTGGCCCAAGCAAAAGTGGGGAAGGACCATGGATGGAAAGGGAGGGGCAACATGTGCTCTGTGTGTCTCTCTCTCTGTGTGTAGGCACAGCCACGGCCATCACTAGGTCTTATTATTGGGGTAGCACTTATATTTAACAAGTGCATAGAAATCCTGCTAGGGCTTATTTTGGGGTAGGTCTTATTTTCAGGGAAACAGGGTAAGTCTAATCATAACAGTCGGACACAAGGCCAAAGAAAATGCAATTACAGTGGTACCTTGTATAAAGGAATTAATTCATTCCAAATGAAATTCTGTTAAGCAAACTTTCCTTTATACAAATTTCCCATAGGAATGCATTGAAAATGGAGGAATCTCTAATCGTGACCATTTTTATCTTGTACGGATTCACCCCATAGGCAATTCTGTTAAGCAAATTTCCCCTTTCTTCGGAATTGTTGATGTTGTACAGATTTTATGTTATACAAACCGTTTGTTATTCAAGGGTCCACTGTACTGCATTTGTTTTCTCAAAATTCTTTTTTGAACTAGAGTTCTCGAGTATAAATCTGGTTGATAAATTTGAGTAGAGTAGGCCTGTGGAACCAATAGCTGGATCAGTCACTACTGCTGATTCATTTCTGGCGATTCAATGGCTCTAGGGTTAACTAGCAACTAGATTCATCTTGGGAATCCTCTCTGGGTATGCAGAAAATCATGGCCTAAAAAAAATATTAAGCATTCAAGTACCAAATATGGAGACTGAAACACAATTATCCTGTGATTGCATGTTTCTCCGATTTCTGCAATGCAGTGCTTGGTTCAAAAATTATTGAAAAATAAGTACATTGGGGATAGTTGGAGTATTGCACACAAAACCACCCAGTGTTATTCCAAGCACGTATAGTACATTAAGGAAAGTAAAGGTTAAGGTTCCCCCCGCATATTTGTGCTACTCGTGTCTGACTCTAGGGGTGGTAGTCATCTCTGTTTTCAAGCCAAAGAGCCAGTGTTGTGCAAGTCCGTGGCCATGTGGCCACAGCAGGCTAGCGCGCTGAAACTGTTGGCTGAAAAGTCGGCAGCTCCCGCTGTTAACCCCAGCTCCTGCCAACCTGTTTTTTTTTTTAATTTATTTTACTTTAGAGTATTTTTACCCCACCTTTCTCCTTGGAAAAAAGACCCAAGGCGGCTTAAAGAATACACAGTCCAGTACAATTAAGACATATTCAAATATTGAGAACAAGAAATTGAGGGACATCTCACAGCAATTAATAGACAACATTCAATTAATGCTACAAGAGAATGCGAGCAGTTAAAGGGAAGCAAAGTTCCATGTAAAGTTATGAGTGATGGAAATTAACATTGAAAACATAGTGTCAATGTCAACCCATAAGGTTATAAGTAGTTATAAACAAAAAGTCTATGTGATCCTGTAGATTCATATAAAAGACACATAATAGGTTGACCATAATAGGTACTATTGAATGCCCATGTGGCCATGGAAACTCACTAGAGGAGTGTAAATCGTAAAACCACATATTAAAATATCTCACTTTTCTTGAAAGCCCTATTGGAGGTCCAGTGTATTTCAGTGGGTTCGTTCTAAGCATCCTGCCAACTTAGCTGTTTGAAAGCATGTAAATGCAAGTAGATAAATAGGTACCACCATAAAAAGCAGGAAGGTGATCATTAAGGAAAGCGACTTACAAAAAGAAACACAAATTTTCACTTCTTTAGAAAATGTGCATGTTGACCTAGATACGTACAGGAGAGAACAGGGGTTGAACACGTGCCGAGGTGGTGTAGACTGGAAAAATAACTGATTGATCCACCTTAATTATAATACTTTTCTTGAGCACCCTTTGATACATAAAGTTTGATGTGTAAATAGGCATAAAGTTGCAGGAGTAAACAAAGGAAGAGACTGGACCTAAAAAAAACCTGCACCATGTGATTATTTGCAAAACACCTAAGCGTTCTTACGCCTTGGGGGATTAGTGGCCACTGTCAAAATAAAGAGAAGAGTTCAAGGTACGGGCGGGCAGAGGAGGTCGGGGCGGGAAGGACCTGTCTGTTCACTTTTCATTCCGCTCCCACCAAGCTGAGCAGATCACACAGTGAGTTAGATACAGAGCCAAAGGTTGAGAGTTCAATTCCCCACTGGGCCTCCTTGAGAGGAACTAGATGATCCATGGGGTGTCTTCCAGCCTTGTGCTTCTAAAACAATGATGATCGGTGTTTAAAACTGGCTTTTGAAGCGATTGTCATAAAACTATTTCTCACTATGGCTTAATCCCTTTGGGAGCTGAGTTGGGCAGAAAGGCGATAAATAAGTAAGTACTATATCGATATATATGGCAGTCCCCTGACTTCTACTGATGCTCTATAGAGAGCATTTTGACTTTATACTGCATCCGTGCTTGGTTTTCCAGCTGCACAGCTAGGGATAGGAAAGCGCTCCAGAGGGTCATAACTATAACCCAGAAAATCATCGGTCCCCTCTCCCATCTCTGGAAGAACTATACAGCTCCCGTTGCCTTAAAAAGGGCAACAACATTTTACAGGATTCATCTCACCCTGGACACAGTCTGTTTGTACGGCTGCCTTCGGGCAGGAGATGCAGAACAATGAAAACAAGAACAGTTTTTATCCAAGAGCCATAACCATCTTAAATCCTGTAACCAAATAGTGTGACCTTGGGGAGTTGTGATGGAATTGTATGATTGTTTTAATCTTTTTTTTTACCTTTTAAATGTATTTATTTTCTTTTTTAAAATTTTAATGTCATTCCTTGGAACTTTAATTCATAGGATAACGCAGCAGAACCAAAAGGCCCTCCTGAAATAAATACAGCGCCAAACTTTTCCAGGTTCCAGTGGAGAAGCATTCCAAAAACTGGCTAGTGAGCCCATGAATATTGTGGAGTCTTGTCTGTTTCTGGGGCTCTTGTGGGCCAGATCTTAAGTGCCACATTGGAATTGACAAAGGAATGGGTGTCCTCCTACAGGGAGGGGACTCCAGATGTCAACACTGGGTGGGACGCTTGATGTGTCCTGTTGGCATTTCACTAGGAAGCTGCTACCTGAGCCTTACCTCATTCGGTATCCAAAATCCAGAGCATTCAAATCAGAGGGCGTTTATACATGACCCCTAAACTCCGGGGCAAATGGCTCCCAGCTCTGGAGCTTAAAAATGTTTCCCCATCAGCTCTGGAGTTTACAGGAAATTAAGTGTGACCACGCCCACTTTAGCGCGTCCCAGAGCACCTTTCAAGTACCTGCTCTCTGGAGGTGAAAATTCTTTGATGTGGTGTAACGATAGTGAGTGCGGGGCTCTCCTCGCTTCTGTTTGTTGTTTTTTGGCTCCCGCCCCTTTAAGAGCTACTTAAGAGACTGGAATGTTGCCGCGGCAAGAGCGAGAGGCAGAACGGAGGTGAGCCACGTCTCTTTTCTTCCTGTTTTTTCTCCCTCCCCTCACGCAGCCAGCAGCCAGGAAGTGCGGAGGGGTTGGGAACGCAGGAACAGCAACAAACCCCTAAGATCTCTGGTCCGAATTTAAGTGGCCAGCGGATCTTAGGGGTCGTGTGAAAAGGCCCAGAGACACTTTGGAAGCTCAAAAAACAGCTTCTCCAGTCCTGGAGAGCTTCTGGCTTAGGTTCTTGGCAGAGCGTAGCTCAAACTCCTGACACCCAGTGCTTGAACCCCGGCTGAGTGGCAGAAATAAGCATCTTTGCTTCGCCGAACATTCAGCCTGAAGTGCCCTTCTCTCTTTCCCAATCTCTCTCACCCAAAAAGTTCAAGCTTCTTTTTTTAAACTTCTCTAGTAGAGGTCATGGGCCATTAGTAGAGGTTTCATAACAGATAGTCTATCCAGAGCAAGCAAACCCATGGGAACCAGTGGCAAGTTGCAACCTTTGCAGGAGTGAACCATCCAATCTCCTCTCTGAAGAGGGGTTGCCAATTTGAGGGTGCTGCTGGTTTTGAGCAAACACGGGGTCAAAAAGACAAATGAGGCTTTTGTCTTTCACAGCCAGCGTGTGCGGTCTGGAATGTCCTCAGGTGAACCGCTGGTTTATCAGATCAAGCCAGCAGCTTGGGTGCATGAGGAAATGGAGCAGACAATCTAGAATGCCTACTGGGAGCACTTGAATTTTAAGATCTCTTCCTTTTGACAGCTCAGTTTTGAGCTGTTTTGGAGAGTACTGTTGTGTGTTGTGTCGTTACAGTCGTGACCGACTCTTTGTGACTCCATGTCCATGGAGTTTTCTTGGCAGGAATACTGGAGTGGTTTGCCAGTTCCTACTCCAGGCGCCTACAGCACCTGGCATTCCCTGGTGGTCTCCCATCCAAGTACTAACCAGGCCCGACCCTGCTTAGCTTCCGAAATCAAGCGAGATCGGATGTGCTGAGGGCATCTAGGCAGCTTTTGGAGAGTACAGCTCAGTGCAAAAGAAAGCAAGGAGAAGAGAGAAAACTGAAAGGGAATTTACATAGGCATCATTATCTTTCAGCTGGACAAGTAATGCTTCTTGCTGTATTGGACACAGCTGGGAAGTTAAATGGCTATCCATTAATTTAATGTGCTTGATTAAAATGCAAAGACTAAACGCAAAATAGACCAGCTATTCTTAACATATTTTTTTGTCCGGTGAAAAACAGAATATGAAAGAAATACAGACTGGATCAAAATTGCGCAAGTCACATGTTGACATTTCAAAGAAATCCAGCTGCCATGTCTCAACTTCCAGATAAACTCACCTGGATGACTGAGAATCTTCACAGACATGTCACATAACCAACCTTGTAAGGTAGGTTGTGTGAGGAATTATTTCCAGTCTGTGGACCCCTTCAAATGTGTCTGCGCCCCCAGGGGGGCCACATGACCCCCAATGGGAATGACTCACTTACTGTAGACTAAGAGAATGATCTACCGTTTTGTACATGTCAGTCATGTCCCTGCTCAGGCACCTTTCTTTTCCAGACTAAGAAGCCCAAGATGCTGTAGTCTTTCCTCATAAGGAAGGTGTCCCAGCCCAGAAATCAATTTAGTCACTCTTTTCTGCTATTTTTCTAGTTCTGCTAGGCCTTTTTTTTTTTTTTTGAGATGTGGTGACCAGAAATATAAACAGCACCCTTGCCATTGCTTTGTACCATGACATTAGAATACTGGCTGTTTTATTTTTCAATCCCCTTTTTAACATTCCCTAGCAAAAGACAGACAAAAGAAAATACTTTTTTTTTTCACCCAGCATGTTGTTAGTCTGTGGAACTCCCTGCCACAGGAGGTGGTGATGGCATCTGGCCTGGATGCCTTCAAAGGGGGATTGGACAGATTCCTGGAGGAAAAGTCCATCACAGGTTACAAACCATGACAGAGATGTGTCATCTCCAGGCTTAAAACCGGGGTACTTCAAGGGCCAGATGCAGGGGAGTGGGATCAGGAGACAGATATCTAGTCTCATGTGCTCCCAGACACATTTTGTAGGGCCACTGAGAGATACAGGAAGCCGGACTAGATGGGCCTTTGGTTCTTATGTTCTTAAATTATTGAAAGGCCATTGAGGGAGGTTTTTGTAGGGGGATCTTTTTATTTATTTTTTTCTCCCAATCTGACCATTTTTTTTTTTGCCATAATGAATAAATATTGAACAGAACCCCACCCCAATTACCCCTTAGGTCAGTGGTGCCCAAACTTTGGCCCTCTAAATGTTTTGGACCACAATTCCCACAGTCCTCTTTCATTGGCAATTCAGGATTCAAATTCTGGGAGTTGTGGTCCAAAACATCTGGAGGGCCAAAGTTTGGACACCCCTGCCTTAGGTCAACCCCCCTCCTGATTTGGCTAGCCTCCTTTGAAGACTGCAGACCCCAAGTAGTGGTGGGGAACCTTCAGCCCTCCAGAATGTGGTCCACATGTTTTAGACTACAACTCCCAGAATTCTGAGCCTAGATGGCCAAAGACAAAACATCTGGAGGGCTGAAGGTCCACCACTAGGAAAACATTCCTTCAGTCCCACAGACTGTTGTACAGCATTGCCAGCCGGAAAATGATAGACCTTGGACAATGGACATTCTTGGGAGCACCAGATTGAGCAAAGCTGCTACAGATGGAAACTTTGTGGCTGTGTGAATGTTTTTTATCCCCAAATAAGAGGTGGAAGGGATGAACAGACAGCTGCGTTTTTTGTCTGGCTTCCTGGCTTCCTAAAGGCATCTGGCTGGCTGCTTCTGAAAAGAACTAGAGCCCGACTAATTGAATTTTGAGCCAAATCCACTAGACGAAATTGGAAATTAAATGGGGGATTTGCTGTTTTTGCTTGGTTTGTTTGAATGACATATATTCACCCCGTAGCATAAAGAAACTGCCACTTCTTTGTAGGGTTTGATCCATCTGTTTGCAGATGACAGAACAATTCAATCCCGGCATTCTTAGCAAAGCAGAAAACTTAACTTATAATACAACTGGATGGAGAAACTTTACTCATAATGAATCTTTGAGGGGATAAAGCTGCAAACAGGCTGTCGCTCCCAATAAAACAAACACACACCTCATTCCTATCTCAGCTTAAATGATTGGATGAAATACCATTTACTGCTCGGGTTCTGTTGCATTGCAGTAATGCTATTTGTTTGGCTTCAGATTCTGGCACCAGAGGCATTATAATTTTAAAGGAGGTGTCAGGCATAATGAGATTATAGATTTTATTGTCCATTACTCTGCCACTCAGATCCTCTTTATACAAACAAATGGAGTGCTAAGCACCCAGGCAGAAAAATGAACAGAGCGTGGAAGAGTCTAGGGCAGTGGTGGCAAACCTTTGGCTCTCCAGATGTTTTGGACTACAACTCCCAGAATTCTAACCCTGTATTTTCAATGCCAAAGGACTATGGGCAAAACATCTGGCGTGCCGAAGGTTTGCCACCACTGGTCTAGGGTATAAGATGAAAAGTCACCAGTCTGGGCATCTCTTAAATTAGTGTTGTGCCCATTTTCTAATGGGTTTTTTATAGACTTGCATACTGCTTCTAGTAGGTTTGGCTTTGGTGGGACATTACTAGGCAAGACTGAGAACAGTCAATTTGTCCAGCACTAACCCACTGTTCCTTCCCAGCCTCTCTGATTTCAAAGAGAACCCTGATACGAGATATTTGCTCTTTCCTTAATTTTTAGTGTCTTGGAAGCAGTTAGTCAGTTGATGACTGTTACTTAAAGCAATCCTGTTTGCCATTTTGATCTGTTCAACTATTAACAACGAAACATTTGATTCTTCTCTTACGAATGTCTCAGGCTGAGTTATTGGGACTGTGCAAGTGTCAACTCCTTGACATTTTGAACTTCTAGAGAATCCAAGAAGACTGCAGGACTGCCTTAGGCCACCTCTTTCAGAATAAGGTCCAAAATGAATTTCAGAGAAGTTATTGGAGATAAGGAAATTCTCATGACACAATCTGTGTGATCTGTGGTTTTGTTATTATTTCTGTCCTTTCTCAAGAAAGAAAGAGGGGAAGAAGAAAAAAAAAATTGAAGCGGGATCCACCAAATTTAATTAGTCTAATCAGATAACCATTTTATTAAACTGGCTGACCACTTCAGCCAATAAAATAATGTCTCCTAAGAGTGCCTTAATGATGCAGAGCCTTATTCTGATGGTATGAAATGCCTTTTGTAACAGCATAAGTTTGGGAAAGGGGAGGATAACTAGGGGGCTGCTCCTCTCCTGAATCTTGCCAGTGGCACCCAAATTTCAATAATATCTGGAAGCTGGACCACCCCCACCCACCCCCCGTTTACATTTTGGTTGTTGCTGTTCAATTCAGATTGTGCCTCTTCCCAGCCTTAAGTGGTCTCCTTCAGTTCTGTTTTATTGCTTTCCAAATGAGGAACGAACCTACACATCTATGAACATCTTTTTTTTTCTCGTTTCAGCTATTTATTGTCAACTTCTGGCAGGAGGTGAAATTTTAAAAAATGTAAAATATATTTAAGTTTATTTGCAACAAATCCACATCCCATTACAAAATGAGAGATTAGCAACACACCACATCTATCTATCTATCTATCTATCTATCTATCTATCTATCTATCTATCTATCTATCTATCTATCTATCTATCTATCTATCTATCTATCTATCTATCTATCTCTGTCCAACCCTTCTATATCTATCTATCTATCTATCTATCTATCTATCTATCTATCTATCTATCTATCTATCTATCTATCTATCTATCTATCTATCTATCTATCTATCTCATTTAGTGATAGGATGTGGATTTGTTGCAAAGAAAGAGAGCTCTCTCCAGAACTTGGAAAACCCATGGTTTCTTTTAATAATGGCCACAATCCCCATCCAGAATGATTGTTGATTTGCAATGCCGAGAGATTTACTCCAAATGTTTCCAAGTTCTGCTTTTTACAGACTGCCTTTGGACAGTGCTGAGGCGCTTCAGGTGACGTGAGCAAAACTCAGGCCTTATGATGTCCTTCATGTCCTCTCGACTAACCCTTGGTCAATCCCCTGTTGCAACCCAGGGTGACCAAGTATTTCCAGCCTTGGGTACGTTGATATTCTTGGACTGCAGCTCCCAGAAATCCTGGCCAGCACACCAATGGGAAAGGTTTCTGGGAGCTGCAGTCCAAGATAATCTGGTGGTGACCCAAGTTTGGGAACTGCTGTTCTAAAACATTCCAGCCGTAGTACAGAGCAGGGACAACTCACTTCCACTTTTACTTGGCTTAGTTCATTGGCATGAAAGGACTGTGGAAGATTCTTAAGGCAATTGTATCAAACCAGAAACAAGGGCAGACAATTTCAAACCATAGCGGTAGAAAAGCCCTCCCAAGAAAGGTGGATTATGGTTATTGTGGTTGTTTCCATTTATATATCTGGAAGTTGAGTCATGGCTACTGGACTTCTTTTTTGAGAGATAGAAATGTTTCGCTGTTCATCCAAACAGCTTCATCGTTTCGCTGTTTCTATCTCTCAAAAAAGAAGTCCAGTAGCCATGACTCAACTTCCGGATAAACTCACCTGGATGACTGAGAATCTTCACAGACATCTTTCATCCAAACATTTCCAAACATTTGGATGAACATGTTTTCCAAACATTTGGATGAACAACGTTTCGCTGTTCATCCAATCCTGACCGATGAAGCTGTACGGATGAACAGCGAAACGTTTCTATCTGTCAAAAAAAGAAGTCCAATAGCCATGACTCAACTTCCAGATAAACTCACCTGGATGACTGAGAATCTTCACAGACATATTCCATTTACATACTGTATCACAGTGCTAGAGCACTCTCTGGATATTTACAGCATAATTACAGAACCGACACTTACACTCCCCTCCTACCCTGCACTGGAGCTGGGACTCATTTTATCAACCTTAGAAGGATGGAAGGCTGAGTCTGGCTCTCCGATTCCGTTGGGATCTGTGAGCAGATACTTAACTGCAATACAGTAGGACCCCTGTATCCATTGATTCATTATCCACTGATTCAGTTATCCACGGTTGGCAGAGGAAAAAAATTAAACAATTCAGCAGCCACAACGCAAGCTGTAAAGGAAGCTGTTGTCAGAAAGAGCAGCTGTAAAGCAAGCTATTGTCACAAACAGTGGCCATAAAGCAAGCTACTGTCTCAAAACAGCAGTCATAAAGCAAGCTACTTTCAGGAAAGAGCACTTTGGGCATGGGTGGGCTGGTGTTCTCTCTTATCCATGGTTTTCATTATCCATGGGAAGGCCTGGAACCAATCCCCAGCAGATACCAGGGTCCTACTGTACTGCAGTTTAATCCCGGCACCATGCAACTCAGCAGAAGATAGAACTTTCATTCCAATAATACAGCTTCAGACTACATAGTGGATCTATATGATGGAATATTCTGCCATATTTCCCCTTGTTTGTGAATCCCTGCACACAAAAATATAGCATGTTAGGGAGATGGTTTTGCCCCAGCCATCTTGGTTGCTGAATTTATTCACCTTCCTACATTCTACAGAAAATTTGTGATCAAATTGCAGGGTATTTCAAAATTCATTTTGTGCACCTCCACGAGCCGTGATGTATGCAGCAAACTCTGTAGATTGACATTGCAGCATCTCAAACTGAATTCTATCTTTATCTGGATCCGAACCAGATCCAGGCTGGTTTCGCATGATAAATATTCCCGGGACTTCATGACTATTCAAAGTACAGTCTCAGTTCCACCTCTCTTTGCCGGTTATGCCTTGTTCTGCATTCAATGTGCAATAATCAGGCAGCTAAAGCCAGGGGAATTTGATTTAAAATGAGAGGGCCTTGTTATTGTTCCTTTTGCCTTTGAAACAGCCCCAGGCAATGCTAATGCTCCTTGCTTCTGAACCGGAAGGTTCAGTTTGTTACTTGGCCAATCAGGATTATACCTGAAATATTATTAGAAAACCTTGTTTTGTTTTATTAATTACTTATGCCATCATAAGAACATAAAAACATAAGAAAAGCCCTGCTGGATGAGGCCAATGGTCCATCTAGTCTAGCTTCCTGTATCTCACAGTGGCCCCGCCAAATGCCTCTGGGAGCGCACAAGACTAGATCTCTGTCTCCTGATACCACTCCCCTGCATCTGGCCCTTGAAGTACGCTGGTTTTAAGCCTGGAGATGACACATCTCCATTATGGTTTGTAACCTGTGATGGACTTTTTCCTCCAGGAATCTGTCCAATCCCCTTTTGAAGGCATCCAGGCCAGATGCCATCACCACATCCTGTGGCAGGGAGTTCCACAGACTAACACCACGCTGGGTAAAGAATTTTTTTGTTTTGTCTGTTCTCACTCTCCCAACCCTCAATTTGAGCGGATGTCAAGTGCTTGATTTATACTACTGACCCTATACAGATTTATACTGCTCTATGTAGGGCAGGGGTGTCCAAACTTTTTGCAAGGAGGGCCAGATTTGGTGAGGTGAACATGTGTGGGGGCCGACCCAGGACCCCAGGCTAGATTTTAGACAAGTCTCTATAACATGCAAGGAGGCAGGGAGGATGCTGCAGCAACGGAGCTGGGGGTGGGTAGGCTGGGCAGGTGGCTGGGGGGATGGACAGAGGCAGGGAGGCAGGCAAACCGTAAAACAGCAAGCTAACGCCTCCATCCAGTATGGGGAGGGGCCAGCTGGCGGGGATGCGTGACAGGCTGAGCAGGTGGGGAGAAGAAGCCATGGACCACTCAGAATTTGAAAACGGGCTGCATTTGGCCCCCGGGCCTGACTTTGGACATGCCAGATGTAGGGGAATTCCTCCAAAACTGCACCTCCCACAAAAGCCTAGATCTCCCGTAAAGCCAGTCCTCTGTCTGTAAAGGAAATATATCCAAAGACAGGCTAGAAAATAGGCCCTGTTTTAGTTGAGTGAAATGTATATGTATGTCATTGGAATTTTATTCACAGTCTCCCATTTTGTCTTCAAATTGAGTGACTGGGACAGGCTTTCATGGGCTAGGGTGATTGTCTATCTATCCAGCATGAACCAAACATTCCTTCCAGCCTTTGTGCCCTCTTTTTGGAAGTGAGTTGTCCGTGGGAGTTGTTTGCTTACAGTCAATGTGTTCAGTTAGTTGCTAAAGACATGTGCAGTAAAGAAAGCAGCACACACGAAGCCTGTAATTTCAAGCAAGTGTAAGTAAAGAAATATTCTTTAGTCTTTCTCCTACAAATGTCTCAGAGTGAGATATTCAGACTTTAAGTGCCAGTTAATGAGAAAGTGATGGACTCGGGGTGGGGAGGGGAACTGAAGCCATTATCCTCTGTGAATCTCTGTCCTTCTGCATCTTGCAAAATAATTGCACCAGAAATTCAAAACTCAGCAATATGTCTTTGACCCAGATATCCCAGAATTCTGCCTGGGGAAATATTGCAGAATTTTGGGATGTGGTGTCTAATATAAACTAACAAAGACCAGAGTACCAGAGAAGGAGATTGTGTGGGGTTTGTGTTGTGGGTTTCGAATCCTGGCTATCCATCTCCATCTGTCGACAGATATAGATACCCTTGCAGGATGAGACCTCTTGGTGGACAAAATCTGTGAACGACCACTGTGACTGTTTCATTTTCAGAAGCTTTATAATCTTCATTTTAAAATAGGCTAATTTTTTACTCCTTTTTATCAGCGCCATTTGCATTGCTTTCACCAGCTTTACACAGTGAACCACAGTGGGCATTGTTAAGCAGAAGCCATTCACTGGCACGCTTTCAGTAAATAACAAATACATTAAGAATAGACGCAGCCAGGGAAAAGCAGTGGGAAAAGCTTCCAATGCCCCTAGGATTTTAGCCAAGCCATTTAAAACTTATAATGGAGTCTTTCTTAAGGAGCTGGAGTTTCCCATTTGCCTAAATTAAATATATCACCCACCAGCCTGTGACAAAGAAATCTTAATATGTCTTAATATTATGAAATGCTGCAAAATGTATTATGTGTTTGCCAACCGGATTATGCCAAAGTCCATATTTATCCCAGAGTGAATGTCAGGAGATACTCTTTATTGAGAAGAAACTAATGAAAAACTGAACGACAGCCCAAGGGGGAAATTCTTTATAATTAGTCCTCCCACTTCATGTTTAGTAAGCATAGCAGAGAAGTCGGGCCATGCTCTTCAAATGTCACCATCAGGTATCAAAGGAGCGTTATGACTTGAGCTTCTTAAGTGTCAGGCTGACTTTCGGCTGCATCCTAATAATAGAACACATCAGTCCAAAAGCACATCAGCTCCTTGGCTCCACAGCAGTTTGTGCTGAAGGTGACGGAATGTCTTCATGACACTTTCCAGAGGCAGCCCCATGTAGAGCGTGTTACGCTACAGCAGTGGTTCTCAACCGGTGGGTCCATAAGAACATAAGAACATAAGAAGAGCCCTGCTGGATCAGGCCAAAGGCCCATCTAGTCCAGCTTCCTGTATCTCACAGTGGCCCCACCAGATGCCTATGGGAGCGCATGAGACTAGATATCTGTCTCCTGATACCACTCCCCTGCATCTGGCCCTTGAAGTACCCTGGTTTAAAGCCTGGAGGTTACACATCTCCATCATGGTTTGTAACCCGTGATTGACTTTTCCTCTAGGAATCTGTCTAATCCCCTTTTGAAGGCATCCAGGCCAGATGCCATCACCACATCCTGTGGCAGGGAGTTCCATAGACTTACAACGCGCTGGGTGAAAAAAATATTTTCTTTTGTCAGTTCTTACTCTCCCAGCACTCAATTTGAGTGTATGTCCCCTAGTTCTGGTATTTTGAGAGAGGGAGAAGAGCTTCCCTCTATCCACTTTACTCATACCCTGCATTATTTTGTATGTCTCAGTCATATCCCCCCTCAGGTTCCTTTTTTTCCAGACTGAAGAGGCCCAATTGTTTTAGCCTTTCCTCATAAGGAAGGTGCTCCAGCCCAGTAGCCATTTTAGTCACTCTCTTCTGCACCTTTTCCAGTTCCACTATGTCTTTCTTGAGATGCGGTGACCAGAATTGTACACAATACTCCAGGTGGGGCCTTACTATTGTTTTGTATAACGGCATTATAATGTCCCCAGATGTTCCTGGATTGCAACTCCCAGAAGCCTCCACCACTTGCTGTGCTGGAAGGGGTTTCTGGGAGTTGCAGTCCAGGAACATCTGGGGACCCACAGGTTGAGAACCACTGCACTACAATAACCAGACTAGAACTAGGACATGTGCTGCCATGGCCAGATCAGGCTTCTCCAGGAATGAGAACAGCTAGAAAAATCAAAAATATCAAAGTGTTCTGCTTATATAACGCCCCAAACCACTTCAAGTAGTCTCTGGGCGGTTTACAGTTTTAATTACACTATGCAGGCTACACATCTCCCCCCAGCAAGCTGAGTATCCAGAGGTTGTCCTTAGGCATCCATCATGATAGCCATGGATACCCTTGTTCTCCATGAACTTGTCCAATCCTTTCTTAAAGTTGTCAAGGCTGACAACTGTCACCACTTCTTCTGGCAGGGAGTTCCCCAAACCAGTGATCCTCTGGGTGAAAAAAGGACTTTCTCTTATTTGTTTGAAATCTAGCACCCAAAAGTTTCATGGAGTGCCCCCCGAGTTCTAGTGTTGCGCAATAGGGAAAACAGTATTTCCTTATCTACTTTGTCCACACCGTGTATGATTTTATAAACTTCAATCAGGTCACCTCTTAGGCGCCGTTGTTCAAGAGTGAAGAGGCCCAGCCGTCGCAGCCTCAGATGGTAAGGAAGGTGTTCCAGTCCCCGAATCTTTCTGTTTGCGTGGCTTTGGCAGTTCAGCAGCATCCTGCTCCCGGGGACTTTGCAGCCAAAATATGAGGCGAAGGAGTTGCTGCTTCTGATGTCACCGCTGTGGGCGCCACAAAAACAGACCCTGGTGATGTCATAGAGGCCAGAGAGATGGTGTTTGGAAGGACAGACACCTCCCATGCACAAATCATATTTTCTCTCTCCTTCGTTAGAGCTGTTCCTCTTGAAATGTGTCTTCTTGTCTGGAGACCTAGGGGATTGTAGCAATTCCTTGAACCCGTTCACCCTAATTGGCTGGCCAGCCACTTTGGCACCAGAGTTCCAGACGCAGGAGCTTGAATTCTACACCAGGTGGAGGTGACCCCTCCTCAATGACAGCTAAGTTCCCCATTTAAATCTTTCCCTCTGGGCATGTGTGTTATTACTTTGCACCTGGTGCCAAATTGTTTTATCACTTTGGTGGAAAAGCCAGGAGAGTCCCCGTGCATCTGATTATAAAATCAATAAGCATGAGTAATGTCAGCGGCTCAGCTGCATGAGCCTTAATCATTGAGTCTCAGCAATCCATATGTCCTATAAGCAGCTGGTCTACTGATTTCCGTTTTTAAAAGTGCCACTTAACCCAGGGCGCCGGATAGCTCCTCCAGATTCACAGGTCAGAAGAATGAGAGTAACAGGATGCCAGACATGTCACCTAGTGGGCTGAGCAAGCAGCTGCTATAAACAAAGCCACCCTCCTGTCTACCACAGAGAACAGGCCACGGTAAGAAGCCCAGCCACGATCAACACAGGTTTAGCATGCTCTCATTGCTGAGCCATACAGTGTCACAGAGCCTGTGGAACATTGGTTTGATTGTGTTTCCTTTGGAAGGCTTTATCTGATTCCCCACCCCTCCTTTTAGTCTTGGGAAGTGAAAGTGACAGACAGTTGATGGGATTTGTTGTGGGAAACCCATCCAATTCCTGGCTTGCCACTCACGCCGTGAAAGAAGCAAACATCTTCTTGACCAAAATCTGTGCTCTTGAAATTGGTCAGCTATGCCTAAATGTTCAAAATGCCCAAATACAGTTTCATCAATAGCACTTGGATGCCTTAATGCATCTGCTTGAGGAAGACATGCAAACATTTGTGCTGTTGGATATGGGTTAAATATCTCTCCGTGGAAATGGCATGGTGCTGATTTGGAACCAAGGGGGAAAAAAGGTACTTAGAAATATGTTGGTTACTAAGTCTACTCATCCGTAGCAACGACCTTCAAGTGGCCTTATACAGAATCCATTAGACCAGTGGTGCCCGAACTGGAGTCCCCAGAGGTTCTTGGACTGAAGCTCTCAGACGCCTTCACCACTTGCTGTACTGGCCAGGATTTCCAGGTGCTGTCGTCCAGTAGCCATGACTCAACTTCCAGATAAACTCACCTGGATGACTGAGAATCTTCACAGAAACATCTGGGGAGGTATTTCAGGCTTCATTTGCTCTCGGACCCACTTGTTCAGCTTTCTGGCAGTCCACAATATCTTCAAGGCTCTCCTGTAGCACCACACCTGGACCTCTTGGAGGTCATTAATTCATGAGGTGACCCTACATCAGGACCAACCAGGTAGTGCATGAAAACAATGCCTTTTGCAGATGCATGTATGGGTTTGTGAGAGTTTCCTCGCTGACCCAAATCTATCAGGCCTCCTAGAAATCTACAGAACACCAAGGCAAAAAAAAGTGTTCCCTTCTGTCATTACTTACAGAATGTGTGAAACAGCAATTTGCACATTGAAAGGTGAGTCCGCACATTTCACGCTCATCTCTTAAGGCCTGTCACACTCTACCTAGCGCGGAAACTTGCCTGGAGGATAAAGGCCAAAACAACAGGTCTAAGCAGGATGGATCAGAGGCAGGAGGTGAGTTTGAGACCTTAGCTGGCAGCCCTTTGGACAAACACACGAGGCTGAGGCTGACCCTTACAGAGCAGACTGATCTGCTCGAGATAGGAAGGAAGGTTCTGAGGAGGAATTGCCCCAAGTCCTCTAGAATGATGGCATCTCAGAGTACAGGGGAGCTGGCCACAAAGGAGGCAAAGGGCTTGCCTCAGGTATCCAGCCAGAGAGACTGCCTGAGTATCTACAAGCAGTGGAAGAGAGTCTCCTTCTTTGGAGGTTTTTAAGCAGAGGCTGGATGGCCATCTGTCAGAAATATTGTGATGCGGTTCCTGCATGGCAGGGGGTTGGACTAGATGGCCCTTGAGGTCCCCTTGAGGTCTCTTCCAACTCTATGATTCTATGATTCTAAATGCTGTAAACTTTCCTCCATAAGGGAGGTGCCCCAGCCCAGTAATCATTTCAGTTGCTCTTTTCTGCACCTTTTCCAGTTCCTGTCCTTTTATGGGCTCACTCTAGCTTGAACTGTGACTCCTTATTTGTTCACTCCTCAGGCTTTCCTTAGAGCAGGGGTGGCAAACCTTTGGCACTCCAGATGTTTTGGAGCACAACTCCCACAGTCCTTTGTCATTGGCAACCTAGGCTTGGAATTCTGGGAGTTGTGGTCCAAAACATCTGGAGTGCCAAAGGTTTGCTACCACTGCCCTAGAGTCTCCTGAGTGTGATCACTTGGTTTGACTTTGATCCCCCCCCTCCTCCATAGATAGGGCTTCCTTACTGAGCCTTTCAGTTGGCTTGCTGGCCACCTGCAGCCCTAAAACAGGACATGGCCAACAGGTGTCTCGGGAACTCTACACACATGCTTTACCCTTGAGTAGGTGGACCTCCATTTTGTACCCAAGTCAGTTTTTCCAGTTAAGCGCATTGTCCGCAAATAAAAACATGGCCAGCTCTTCATGTCGCCATGGATCCAGCCTAGACCATGGCCCTTTCTTCTTCTTCTTCTTCCTCCTCCTCCTCCTCTCTTTAAGAATCCATGGGATCCATCCATCCTTTAAAAACATATTTAAGTACTGCCCCTTCCTCCCGTATTGGGTTGCCTCAGAAAGACGAGAGCCACGCTTTGATCAAGAGACTAGAGGGAAATGCTACGAAAGGGAGAGGAAGGGTATTCTCCATGTAAGCATGGCAGAGGAAAGAGAAACACAGCTAATTACTTAATTGGAAATCGCCCACCAGAACTAATTGTGTTGACATCAGCACATTTTCTGCTTCAATCCTGGAAAATCTTTCCATCCTGGAGAGCTTATTAACCACCTTGCTTGACCAGGTTTGTCAGCTCAGCAGCGAGCGGTGGAGATAATCCAATAGGTAGTTAATATTTTACCTCATTTTTGGCTTTCAGTCACTCTCAAACCTTTCTTCTGGTTTCTGACAGCTCTTCACTCCGCCAAATCCTTGGGCTGCTCGCTCAATGAATTCCAATTATATGTGAGCTAAAATTGTGGCTACGTCTTTCTTGATTTTGCTTCATATGATTTTTGGACAAGGCCCAGGTTAAGTCTCCTATTAAGTTCCCTGTCCTTACCAAAAAAAAAAAAAATACATCACTCTCTTTTTGGTTTACAGTTTTCTGTAATTATGACTTGATTGCCACTTGGGTGGAAATCAAGAAGCTTAACTTGATTTTTTTAAAAATGTAACATTTAAAGTTTTCAAAATATGAATCAAATTGACAGTGGGCCTAAAATTAACAATCTTTATTTGTCTGTTTTATTTATCTGTCATGATCCCGACAGCTGTTTATGCTAGTGAGTAGACATGGGCATGACTCAGCGAAATTGTCGTTTCCATTTTCGGTTATCGTTTCCGTTATGTAACGGAAACGGTAATGATAATTAAGCCGCCAGAACTCGAACTCGAACCGAAAAAAGAAAAATTTGGTCGGGTTTTTCGTTTCCGTTTGTGGCATCACGGCGATCGCGCGATGCGAAGCACAGAAAAAGTTTTTAAAAGTTTTTTTTTAAAAAACCCGACTCCCGGCCAAAAAAGTAGGCGAAAATATGCCTGCCTGATGCTTTGCCACCTACCAGAGGGGTGGTTTCTGGGGGGTCCCTGGCCTCCCCCCTTCTTCTACTGTCCTGGGCTGCTTGCACCAAGCTGGGAGGGGGTCATCCTCGTTGTCTGTCTCTCGCTGCATGCCATGCGGTGTGTGTGTGTGGGGGGGGTCCAAAATGGCGACCACAATTTTTCTTTTGAAATCGTGGTCAAAATACACACCAAATCACAACAGAAACATGTGAAATTTATTTATTTTAAATGCCTGAATTTTTATAGTAGCAGCAGTGGGTTTTTTAATAGCAATAAAACGTCGTATTGATTTTATTTTATTTTATTTTATTTTTAATTTTTTTAGACCTGCCCATTTGGGCTGGGCATGGGATGGGACCATGCAAATGTTTTGAACCATTCCACCAATGGCATCACCAGGTTTTTGACTGACACTTCTGGATGTCTCGGAGGGCATAAAAAGCCGAGGCACCTTCCAGAAATCGCATTCGGGTCGGTGTATGGATGTGGTTGAGGGAGGAGGGCTGGTTGCTGGTGCTGGTGTGATCCGATCGAGATTGAGGAGGGAAGCTGGAGGCTTTAGGATTTAAGTTAGGCAGGCAGGGAGGGAATTGAATTTAGAAAATAATTTCTTTGATTCCCTGCAGCTTTGTCTGCTGAAGGGAATAGCAGTTTATTCTTTATTTCTTCTCTGGCAGTTTGAGGATTTTTTTCTGATATTGGATAAAGGGGGAGGTTCGACTGGGAGTGGGAGGTGTGGATTTATTTTAAAAATATATTATATACTACATTTATTTTCTATTTTCCCAACTTCAATTTGCTTGCACACACACACATTTGGGGTGCAAGCCAAGGACAGAACCTCTATCCTAAGTGATATCCTAACTGCCCACTTGCCCGTCCACCCGCACCACCACCCGCCTGTGGCCTGCGCCGCCGCCTGCGGCCGCCGCCCACCCATGCCCCCCACCACCGACGCCCCCCGCACCTCCCCCATGCCCCCCGCCCCCCCACTCCGCCCGCCGCCTAGGGCGCAAAAACACCTAGCGCTGGCCCTGATTGCAGGACGCCCCTATGTCAAATCGTGCTAAATCACGGCGGAAATGACAAACAACAAACGACAAACGGAAACGACAAATTTTTGAAAAATTTCATGACAAACGGAAACGACCCGAAATGGATCCGTTCCGACAAACGGAAACTCGAAACGTCATTTTTTCTGGTCGTGCCCATGTCTACTAGTGAGACTTGGAAGTGAGATTTATCAGCAAAAGGCCTGAGGTCTTCCAACAGCAGTGCCACCCATGTACATCAGTATCCTTTGTGTCTGGTCCATCTTCCTGATGATGGGTAAGTGGCCATCCAAGGGATAAGAAGCTCCAAGATCAAAGGTAGTACAAACCTCCCACCCAACATGGTCCACAGCACCCAAATCTAGGCAAATGATTTTGACGTTCAAGATGGAAAATTCTACAAACACCTTTCCTTCCCCTGGCAGTGAAAATACAGCAGCAACATAGTTAACAATGTTATCTCCTGTGCGTTCATGACACCGGAAAAATGTGTTATCCTCTCACTCTGCCCAATGGTAGGGCCGTCTGTCTCACTAAGTGCCTTTGTACGCCTTATTCTGCATATCTAACGTAGTTCATGGGTCCTGGTGGCAATTTTAGTGTATGGTATCCAAATGTCTTATCATTTTAAGGGCATTTTAATACAAAAGCGGAACAGGTGATACCTTTAGGCTACTATAAAAATAGTAGGCTTTTTTCGCATCTCACCATGGACTCTACATCTAAGAAAGAACTCCCTGGCAGGATGTGGTGATGGCATCTGGCCATCTTTTGCCATGCTAAAAGTCCATCATGGTACAAACCATGATCTGATGAAGCAGGTTTTAAACCAGGGTACTTCAAGGGCCAGAAATATTAGACAATGTTTTGTTCTTTTTATAGTGGCCTGATCCAAAGGTATCATGTTCTGTTTCATCTAAGAAAGAACTTTTGTGTTTGTCTTTTGTACTGCTCTGATGGCGAAATATTAGCAATGTTTTGTTATTTTTATAGTAGCCTAAAGGTATTTTCACTTTTTATTTTAATTGTTCATGGCTTTTTAATTATTTTAATTGTAAGCTGCCCAGAGAACTTTGGGTAGTGGGCAGCATATAAGCTGTATAAACAAACAAACAAATAAAAATACATTCGTTTTATCTACACAAGGTGGTTTTATTTGTTTTTCATTTTTAGCTTGTAAAGAATCTTCTTGGCTTTAAGAGTTTTTTTTTCTCCCTCATCTTAAATGAATTTTAAAGTATTTGCACTTACTTAGAGCGCTTTTAATTTCTCTTCATCAAAGGCATCAATATTCATGAGAACGCCTAGAAGTAAACACATTATTCAGTCAATTCAATTAGTATTTAATTAACAGACATAACTACCGATTATTAAAGGCTGCTACATACGTCTAGAGGTTCCAGCTGCAATCACTTTGAAATTCTTCTTCTACTTCTGTGAAATTTCAGCAGGATCCAGGGAGGAGGTGATTTTTTCTTCTAGACCAATTTAGAAGTGTGTAATTAGTAAGCCTTCATTCATTATAGAAGGTTCAGAACCAGTCTCAAAGAATTGGTCTCAGGGCTGGGCGTGAAAAAGAATGTATAGTTTAGGCATTTCAGTAAAATAACATTGAACTTCATCAATTATTCTGTCAATAAAATTTAATCTACTATTATGAAGACTTCAGAAATAGTCTGCAGTGGCTGTGGTATGTGTATATGTATGTATGTGTGTGTGAGAGGTGAATAACGTTGCTGGACTTTATTTCAGGTATTCAATATTTTGGCTAACATCTTAGATCCTCTGTCTTTTAAAGCTTTGCTGCTTATTCCTGATAATTATTTATATGTATACATTGCCTTTAGATGCTTTTTTAGATTGGTATACCCACTGTTTTATACTGTAAACCACCTAGAGTCCCCTCTGGGGAGATGGGCAGTGACAAATCTAAATAAATAAATAAATAAATAAATTTTAGATGAAGTTCAGTAGTGTCTGGATAGTAATAAATAAATAAATTTTAGATGAAGTTCAGTAGTGTCTGTACATCAGGCTTATTTTTCACAAATTGAGATGGAATAGAAATTGGTTGGGTTGGCAGTGAAAAATATCGTTCTCAAACAGTGCCTCTTGCCTCAGAAATCTGTATATTTGCTGGAGCAGTGCTTTTCATCAGAGAACAAATGCACGCAAAATTCTGTGCGTTTCTGAAACATGTGCCTGTTTGAAAACTGGATATAAACATGTTCAGGTTTATGAGAAAAAGACACAGCAGCCTATGTGCTCAGAGCTTGAGAGAGTCTGAAAGCTCAAAATGAAAGCATCCTTCTGATATGCACTGGTTGTGCAGCTACATAAATGGTATACCTTTTGGGTGCACATTGCCCCAAGTTAAGAAATCATTCACCGTAGACATTTAAAGTTGCATGCTGAATCATACAATCCAGTATGCAACTGGGTATGTCTGCAGCAATTTCTTAGCTTATGGCAAGTGCAACCATCTCTTTTAGGAGCAAAACAATGAGACATACAAAATAATGCAGGGCATGAGTAAAGTGGATAGAGGGAAGCTCTTCTCCCTCTCACAAAATACCAGAACTAGGGGGAACATCCACTCAAATTGAGGGCTGGGAGAGTAAGAACAGACAAAAGAAAATATTTTTCACCCAGCGCGTTGTTAGTCTGTGGAACTCCCTGCCACAGGATATGGTGATGGCATCTGGCCTGGATGCCTTCAAAAGGGGATTGGACAGATTCCTGGAGGAAAAGTCCATCACAGGTTACAAACCGGGGTACCTCAAGGACCAGATGCAGGGGAGTGGTATCAGGAGACAAATATCTAGTCTCGTGTGCTCCCAGACACATCTTGTGGGGCCTCTGTGAGATACAGGAAGCTGGATTAGATGGGCCCTTTCCCTGATTCAGCATGGCTCTTTTTATGTTCTTATGTTCAGGAGGGTAGAATAATAACTTCAATTTAGACTTTGGGCTGGAATCCTATTCATGGAGAACTCCACAGCTCCATGGTTCCCAATTTTGAGTCCACAGATGGCTCTTCTTATGTTCTTATGTATTTCCACACCATAGAGAGTGACCTCGCTGCCAGATGGGTGGTATACAAATGCAATAAATAAATATTTAACAAAGCTCTTCTTGAACACCTTTGTATATCCATACGCCTAACTTCTTCCATCTCTTTGAACACCAGTGACCCTGTTTTCAAAGCCACAGATGGGTCAGGATTGGAATCAACGTTTGTGGGTGATGGATGTGTAATCCGTCAGGAGGGACCCTTAGGCTAGGTCGAGGTTGCATCCACAGCATTCCCATGATGAAGCTGAAAAATCTGGGTTTTGCAGACATGGTACAGCCAAAGAGATGGTGTGCATGAGACCCAAATCCAAAGAAAGAGGTGGATGGGTTTGAAAATGTCCTTGCTATCATTTGTACCCATGAAGCTCCCATCGTAGGTTATGTGATGAATGCCAAAAAGACCGCAACACAGTCATAAACTACAGAGCTCTGATGGGCTGCTCTTATGGGGTTTCCCCACTGCTTGCCTCAAGAAGGAAATAAGTTTTCGCTCTCGCTCTCTCTCTCTAAAACCAAGAGTCATTTTTTCAATTTTTCTTTTTTCTTTTCCTTTTCTTTCCCCCTCCATTTTGTTCTTGTCAATGTTTTTTTTGCCAGAAAATCTCCCTGCTCAGCCTCCATCCTTCACCCTAATAAATTTAAGCTCTGTTTACAAGACTCCTCCGTGTGTTTTATTAAAAAGCGGGACTCTGCTCTCTCTGTCCGTGATCTACGCACATGTTTTCACGTCCACCAATATTTTATAGCTCAAATTTGCTGTAGCGGTGCTTTTGGGAGCAGTTCTCTGGAACACACACACACACACACACACACACACACACACACAGAGAGAGAGAGAGAGAGAGAGAGAGAGAGAGAGAGAGAGAGGCAGGCAGATAGGCAGGCAGGCATGCAGACAGGCAGACAGAGAGAGACAGAAATACAAAAAGACAGAAAGACAGAAAGACACAGGATGTTGTCAGGTATATAACCAGTGAACCCATTGCCTCCTTGTTGGTCTCTGTTGAAAGAGATGTTCTTGCAACTCGGAGCTCACCTTCTCACTGCAAAGCTAAGACTTGTTCCAGCTTCCAAAAATGGTCCTTAATGCCAAAGTGAAACCCACCTCTTCTGATATGAGGGTTGTTTTTGGAACAACACAGAGTATCTTCCTGTGAATACCAATGCTGGGTATTCTATTTACTCCAACATTCATTTCCCAGGCCAAGTCCGGTGAGTTAGTTAACCCTCCCAACCCCCCAGAAGAGCCAGCCTAGGTAACCTTGGAGAAGCTGCACACTCCGGGATGCCTGCAGAAGCACTTCTGAGTATTATCTACGCAGAAAACCCTAGCAAGGGGCTCACCGTAAGGCAGAACTGACTTGGTTGGGCATGAAGAAGAAGAAGAAGAAGAAGAAGAAGAAGAAGAAGAAGAAGAAGAAGAAGAAGAAGAAGAAGTCCTCTAACATGGTATCATTTCATAAAAGAACAGTGTATAAGGTCAGAAGCAAGGAAGCAAGAAATATTTTGGGATGCAACTTCTGGATGTGACCAGTGATGATGGCTACTAGGAGCTGAGGTCCGTCATGCCTTTATGGCCAAAGGTCCCTACTCTT
Organism: Phrynocephalus forsythii; assembly: GCA_029282475.1. Taxonomy (NCBI): domain Eukaryota; kingdom Metazoa; phylum Chordata; class Lepidosauria; order Squamata; family Agamidae; genus Phrynocephalus; species Phrynocephalus forsythii. The sequence continues at coordinate 5,026,652 of JAPFRF010000009.1, forward strand.
CCAAACACATGCCATGCCTAGACATTTGGGAGACACAAAAATAATGGTGGCCATCCAAGAAGCATGGAGGGAGTTGTTCCTCCATGGCTGTTAAAATTCATCTCCCCCAAATTATCAAAATGTCCCCCTTTGGTGGCTTGTGAATGAAGCTGTAAAATGGAAAGGTTTATTCCTAACTTTGGGTCTCCCCAGACATTCTTGGACTTCAACTGCTAGAAGACTTCACCACTAGCTGAGCTGGTCAGGATCTGTGGGAGTGGCTGTCAGGATCAGGTCCACTTTATTCTGCCTCTTTGCAGAATCAGGTCCCACTCAGGCTGAGACAATCAGGGAGTGCAGCTGGTGGGCTTGCTACTAGCATAAGGCTATCAGCAGGCACTCCCTGTTCCTTGCCTCAGCAAGGTGAGACCTGGGCTCCTGAAGCTTCACCTGGATCCTTTCTGGAACTCTGAAATCCTGTAAGTCTGCCTGTTTGGCATCCCCCTTCCTGTTAGACTGTGTTTGTGTGTGACTCTTGGCCTTGGGCTGGCTGACCATGCTCTTGGCTTCTGGAAACACCCTGGTCCTGCCCTCCTTGCAGATATTCTAGTTGCCGCCCATGCCATGGCCATTACAATAGCAGTGTCCAAGTATATTTACAGACTCAAGGTTGGGAACTATGACCATAGAGCAGGCAACAGAGATGGGCAAAGATAGCTTTTGGGTCATTCTCTTAGTTCAATTGGCTGGGAGGCCTAGTCCCATCCTAGGCTAGAACTATGTGCATTTCCAAGCCAGTCTGATCAGCAGACCCATGGGATGAGGGATCCTTGAGATTCTAGTGTTGGACCTACATTTGGGGGGCTCTGAAGCATGAGCCGTTATTGGTGGAAGGGGGCTTTCCAACCAGCAATGGAGTCTGGGTAACCCCTGTCATCATCTTCAATGGGGTCATTCCATGACTGATCACTACAACCTTTTTTTTTAATGTGAACCAAAGTCACTTCTGAGGCCCATCCAGGATGAGGGGCACTGAAGCTTAAGCTTCATTAGTTTCACAGTAGGTGCATCCTCGTCCCATTTGGCAACATTTTGGCTGAACCTGGAGGACTCAGACAGGGAATGAGTAATATGAATAGAGGGATGTTCTTCTCCCTCTCACAAAATACCAGAATTAGGGGACATCCACTCAAACTGAGGGCTGGGAGAGTGAGAACAGACAAAAGAATTTTTTTTTACTCAGCGTGTTGTTAGTCTGTGGAACTCCCTGCCCCAGGAGGTGGTGATGGCATCTGGCCTGGATGCCTTCAAAGGGGATTGGACAGATTCCTGGAGGAAAAGTCCATCCCAGGTTATAAACCATGCTGGAGATGTGTAATCTCCAGGTTTAAAACTGGGGTACTTCAAGGGCCAGATGCAGGGGAGTGGTATCAGGAGACAGATATCTAGTCTTCTGCACTGCCAGACACATTTGGTGGGGTTACTGTGAGATACAGGAAACTGGACTAGATGGGCCTTTTTGACTCTTCTTATGTTCTTATGTTCTTACCTATATTGTGTAATGTGTCCATCATTTTCCACAGTCAGTGTTACCTGCTCACAGAGGACCTGTTCCCACATAGATCCAGGTAGGACAAGAGGTGCCTAAACCCAGTTTCATATGTGGAACACTGCCTGAAATAAAACAAACAGACAAACAGTCAGTGAAATGTTTTTGAAAGCAATGAATGACTTTTTATCAGCAGTCTGAATTGCTGGCTCAAGTTTGCACAAGATACGGAGGCTTTCATAGAAAGCAAACGGAACTAAAGAATGTGGATTTCAGCCACTTCTCCTACCCATTAACCTACCCCTACTTCCAAAATTCCTCCTGGCCATGCAAACTGCGACGCCATTAAGAGGTGACAACTTTTCGACACTTTCAGTGGATTTGTGACACTACTGCTGGGGTGTTTGCATTTAACGTAGCACCTCAGTAAAAAAAAATTTAAAAATATAAGACTGACATGTTTGTTTGCAGAACTGAGCGAAAATTTAGCAACGTGTGCCCTGCTTTTCCAAAAATCCAGTGTTTAAATAATGAGTGTTTGTTTGTTTGTTTGTTTGTTTCCTGCAAGGGACAATGGAATTAGACTACTCACTTCTGGAATGAAAGTATTGGCATCAACTTTCAATTGCATTCATGGACTGAAATTTCCAGCTAGGCAGCAGTATTTGTTGTAGCATGGAGAAGTCAATGTTGTGCCACCCAAACTACTAAAATATTTGATTTGGCACAAAGTGCCTGATAAGGAGGTTACACTCACATGGACACACCCCTGTGATGAATCCAGCTTTTCAGTCATTTAGATGCCTCCCTGAATATTATTGTTCATAAATCTGGGGCATGCCCCTCTCTTTCGGGTCCAACCCACTGTTCAAGAAAGGAATCCAAGTCAAAGCAGATCTGACAGATGGTGGTCCCATTTTCCTTTCAGTGCTTACAGCGTTGGAGCGCTCAACACCTCCCTGGGTCACTGCTTCCATTGTTGTACTGCTCTAACAGTTAAAGAGTATTTTTCCTGCTAATCACCCTAAATCTTTTTTTTTTTTGTAACTTGAGCCCATTATTATAAGAACACAAGAACATAAGAAGAGCCTGCTGCTGGATCAGGCCAAAGGCCCATCTAGTCCAGCTTCCTGGATCTCACAGTGGCCCCACCAGATGCGTCTGGGAGCGCATGAGACTAGATCTCTGTCTCCTGCTACCACTCCCCTGCATCTGGCCCTTGAGGGATCCCAGTTTTAAGCCTGGAGATTACAGATCTGTATCATGGTTTGTAACTTGTGATGGACTTTTCCTCCAGGAATCTGTCCAATCCCCCTTTGAAGGCATCCAAGCCAGATGCCAGCACCACCTCCTGTGTCAGGGAGTTCCACAGACTAACAACATGCTGGGTAAAAAAAATATTTCAAATCAAATCAATCTTTATTTGCATTAGGACAAAATAAAACAACACAACGAGTGAAAATAAAGTACAGCAAGGAGGGAAATCAAACACGGAACAGGTGATTCTAATATATGCATTAGCTACTCATACCAATGAGGTGGGGAATAGGGAAACCCAGATCCTCGTGCTGCTATAATCTCAGAGGCAAAGGAGGCCACCTTATCCAAATAGGAGGTGACTTGCGTAGAGAGAAGGAACCTAAGCTTAACCAAGTCTTCCCACCCTTGCATTCTATCGAGAATCGGGGATAGATATTTCTTACGAAGTGCATCATGAATTGGGCAATGAAAGAAGATGTGTTCAAGCGTTTCAATGGCATTAGTTTGACATGGACAGATTCTCTGGGAGTAAGGGATTCCATTGAACCTGCCCGACAATAGTGCAGAGGGGAAGGAATTACATCTGGCAAGTGGCAAGTGATTAGGCTCTGCGCGCTTTGGGACATGTTAGGTAAGTCAGAAAAAAGCAGGCTTCCCAGGTAGGACTGGGATGTTAAATTGAAGTGGGGAGCTGATGGTATTAGCTTCACTGCAATGTTCTTGCCATTTGATATTCAATAGCCTGTCTTTAATAGTCCTATATGCTTCAGATTGACTTAACATGCCAAGCTGCTCAATGCCCAATCCTGCTACTTTAAGAGTGGTAAGAACATCGGAGATCTCGACTAGGAGGTCAGGATCTATCAAAAGTTGATATAATAAATGGGTTTGAACTGGGTCCAAGCCAGAATTTAATAGCTCTTAATCTGGCCAAGGTCTTCAGCAGTATCATGCCAGTTTCTAAGCAAAGAACAGTGTATGGGACACATTTAGGGAGGCCTAGGATTCTCCTCAAAAAAGAGGCTTGAATACTCTCCACTGTGCGATCTATAGCTTTATACCAAATTGGTGATCCATATAAGATTTTCTTTTGTCTATTCTCACTTGCCCAACCCTCAATTTGAGTGGATGTCCCCTAGTTCTGGTATTTTATGAGAGGGAGAAGAGTGTCCCTCTATCTACTTTACTCATGCCCTGCATTGTTTTGTACGTCTCAATCATATCCCCCCTCAGGCGTCTTTTTTCCAGACTAAAGAGCCCCAAATGTTTTAGCCTTTCCTCACATGGAGGACCTTCATCTCATGCTCATAAACCTCTCTCCTCCTCCAGGAGTCTGTATGGCCTTCTGTAGAATAAAGCCCAAGCAAACAATATTTTCCTGTCTAAATTTAAGGAACAGCAGAGGAAGAGGTCAGGAAAATGAAAGAGTTGAGAGAAAGCAAAGAAGTGGTAGATTACAGGAAACAGGCAGAATTAATAACTGTCTATTTAAGATGTTGTTTTAACAATATTTTAAAGAAAAGTATTCCTTGCTTTATTGATATCCATTTATACTTGTCATGTGCCTTATAAAATCCTGAAGGACTAAATATACTATGAATTAAGCAATTATCATTGGTCATTGGTCATTGTAGCATTACACATGTTAAACCCACCCCCGTCCATCATTTACCTGTTAGCACAATGTCTGAAATGACACATAACTCACCCCTGAATCGAATCAATGATGAAAACATAATTTTCACTTTATTGGATTATTAAATTGCAGTTGCCTGTATTACGGTACACTGACCCTCTCTTTCCCAAATGTCATTATCTGTCTCCCGAGAGAATGAATTCCAGTTCTTTCTTCTTAGTTCCTCTCCTGAGAATTCTCTCAGGTGGTCAAAACCCTGTGGTCCTGTCTTTCCGGAGACTTTCAAAAGGCCATTTCCTAGGACATTGTGCAGAATTGTCTGAAGGGTCTCCTACCGTGTTAGAAGTGCTCATATCTCACATCAAATCTGGAAGTTGAGTCTTGGCTACTGGACTTCTTTTTTGAGAGATAGAAACGTTTCGCTGTTCATCCAAACAGCTTCATCGGTCTGAATACAGCTAGTGCAAATCCTCCATCTTATAGGCATCTTTGACCTCTTGTCACCCTGGCCTGAATTAGGCTCATAAGATGAACAGTGGCCTAAATAGGCTCGTTGGGGAGACAATAGTATCCTTAGCCTTAAGGTGAACAATGGCCTAAGGTGCTGAAACCTATCAAGAATGGGTCGTTAGCTATGGCCTTGGTGGTGAAGGCCTTTTGATTTGCCTGGGGACTTTGGAAAGCACAGCCTGATAAGTAGCAGATAGACTATGCCAGAGCCCACCACCTCTGTTGAGGGAGGGGTTTTCAATGCTCACATGAATGGCCTCCCTTACTCCTCTTTCAAACCACCTCTCTTCTTTGTCTAATATGTGTACATCCTCATCTTTGAAAGAGTGCCCTTTGTCCTTCAAATGGAGGTGTACTGCTGATTCTGGTCCTGACCTGTTGCCCCTCCTATGTTGGGCCATTCTTCTGATTAATGGCTGTTTAGTTTCTCCAATGTAGAGGTCTGAACACTCCTCACTGCATTGGACCGCATCTACTATATTGCTCCTTTTATGGTTTGGTATCGGATCCTTTGGGTGGACAAGTCTCTGCCTTAGTGTGTTTGTGGGTTTGAAATAAACAGGGATGTGGTGTTTGCCAAAAATCCTTTTAAGCTTCTCTGACACTCCAGCCATGTAAGGAATGACCAGGTTCTTCCGACGGATAAACTCACCTGGATGACTGAGAATCTTCACAGACATCTCTCATCAAAGCACCATCAACTGAGAAACACAGCAGTCTTTAATTTTATTTTTTAAAATCTTGCTGTTCACTCAAAAGACTGAATTCTTTGATGACGTGGACACCCATCCTCTCGGTTACAATGCTGTTACTCTTGAGTAGAGCGCTGTTGAAAAGAATGTTAGGAGACACCCTCAAGGAGTCAGTCTTGGTTGTTATGTGCCTTTGTGTCTCTGCCAAATTAGGGAGACCTTATGAACTACACACCTTCAAACCTTTTGGCCATTGAGAGGTCTGCTCAGGTCTCACAAACTCGTGCCATTTTTTTTTTTATTTTGAGTCAATCCATCTTATATTTGGTCTTCCTCTTTTCTTGCTCATCTTTCCTGCCACCTTTCACCAGCGAATGTTGCCTTGCCATGATGTGCCCAATGCATGGGGGTTCCCAATAGGGGTGGGCATGAAACAAAAACAGTGTTTCGTTTCGTTCTGTTTTGGGGGGGGGGCATTTCATTTGTTTTGTCCCGCATGAATTTTTACAATAAAAATGTGTACTAAACGAAATGTTTCATTACTTGCGGCCGCGGCTCCAAAGGCTCTGGCGGCGGCGGGGGGGGGGGCTAGAGCCGAGCTGCCCAGCTTTCAGGCAGGGCTCCAGCAGCAGCCGTGGCAACTCCAACTCCGGTGGTGGAAGTGGAGTCTCCGGCAGCAGGCCTAGGCTGGCCTGACACCTATTCACCCTCTCCGGCCTGGCTGGGCAGTCCTGGCAGCAGCGGTGATGGCAGAACACCTGCAGGTAAGCTGCCATTTTACAGATGGAACGAAATGGTTCATTTCAACGGAGAAACGGCCATGTAGTTTCATCTGTAACGAAATGCTGCTTCATCATTTTGTTTCGTTTCATTTTGCTTCGTTACGTAACAAAACGACAAAACAGCATTTCGTTTTTGAATTCATGCCCATCCCTAGTTCCCAAGCATGCCTGCTTTCAGTTGAGCTGATGATTGACTGGATTCAGCGTGCATCCATTTATTTGTCGGCCAGCAAGTCTGTGGCCTCCATAAACCCTGAACACAGATAAAGGACAGACCTCTGGGAAGGAGCCAAGTTGAACAATAGAGGCTCTTTTCATCACACCCAAGGAACGTGGAAAGCTTTCACGTTCTCCGGCCACTTGCCAGAGCCTTAACGGGTTTCAGACAAAACCTTTTAATTGTATCCAGTGACAAGTGGGTTTGGGGAGGGTTGAGCTAATTTTGTAATTAACTTCAGCTCTTGGAGGGCACTTCGGAAGATGGATTGTGTTCATTTTGAGTGGCCAATTGAAACACTGGCTGTTCGTTTTTGGAGCAAACGAGCTGAATGAAAGGTTTTCTCCCCCCCACATCTTCTGAAGTTTCATGCCATTGAGCTGATAAGTGCAATTTTTTAAGATGGGGTAGAAGTTACAAACTTTTACATTCAAGAGGTGCTACACAATTGCATTTGGGCTGTATGAACTACAGTCATCACTTGGAAAAGTTCTTTTTTTATATAATTCCAAGCATCCCTGTGACTGCACAGACAAGTAAAATGAGTGTTTTGTGGTGGCACCTATGCTCCCAAAGTACAATACAACCTTGGACCTGCTGGAAAAAAATAAAAAATGTGTAGGTGCTTGTCCTGGAAGCAACGGTAAAATGCTACCTGCTCTCTCTCTCTCTTAGGAAAAACACGTGGTTTCTGACTTCCGTGCAAATTATCTGGTTTTATTTTCAGCTTATTGGCTAAATTGACTTTCTGGCCTAGCATCATAAATCGCATCTAGTTGTGAGCCACGAGTGCAGGGAACATGGTCCCGGCTGACCAAGGCACTTGAGGTTATAAGTACAGTGAGATGTTCCTTCTCTCAGCCTGTGTGAAATTATACGGCCATCATTTTGTGAGCAATTATGAGTGTACTGTTTGGCCTGTACTTGAAACTGCATGTAGAACATGAACTCAAAGGGTTTTTTTTTAAATGAAAAAGGGTTTTATTTTTGGAAAAGGAAATAAATGGAGAGGATTTTGGATTAGGAACAGGAAGATGGGGGGCAGGAGATATGTTACTGTGGGTCCCCACTGTATTTCCAATAGCTGCATATCAGGACATGAATTAAAACACTAATTTTAAAAAATCAAGTCTGTCAGGCAATATAACACAGGTAAGCCGAATCAGTGTGAGGCGATTACAACTTCTCCTCACTCTGATGTTGCTTAGTAACCCCCTCCTCTCATACCTGAGTAGCTGCATGATGGCATAGAGTCATTTAGTGCCCCATAATCCCCTGACAGGCTGCGATTAGAGATGGGGGGGTTGAATTGAAAAAATAACCATGTTTCCTGATGAATTTGAGCCAATTCATCCAAATTCGTTGATTCGTATTCATCATAAATGGAGGCTCCCCCAATAAATACGATTTCAGGAATGTTACTGATTTTTGATTTGTCAATTTGTTGGCCCAAAACATGGAGGCCCAGTGGGGAATCGAACTCCCGACCTCTGACTCCACTGTCAGCTAGTTAAGCCACTGAGCTACTGAGCTATCCAGAAGTTAGAGGAGGCCCAAAGCTAAAATCCAGGAACAATACAAAAGTCAAGCCAGGCCAGCAGTCTCTACAGAGAAACAGAACCATTGACAATCAGGAATCAGAAGAGACATTGGGCGCTTTTACACAACCCCTAAGATCCGCTGGCAACTTAAATTCGGACCAGAGATGTGGGGGGTTTGCTCCTCTTGCTATGTTCTCACCCTTACGCACTCCCTCGCTCCTGTCTGTGTGAGGGGAGAAAAAAAGGGAGAAAAGAATGCAGGCTCACTTCCCCTCTGCCATGTGGAGCTGCCCAGGGAAGCATTCCTGTCTCTTAAAGGGGCAGGGGGGGGGAAACAGAAGGGAGGAGAGGCCAGCACTCACTGCTTTGCAATCCGCATCAGAAATTTTTCACCTTCAGAGACCAGGTACTTGGAAAATGCGCTGGGACGCGCTTGGGTGGATGTGGTCGTACTTAATTTTTTTTTAAAGTCCGGAGCTGGTGGGAAAACAATTTTAAGCTCTGCATCTGGAAGCCCTTTGCCTTGGATTTTAGGAGTTGTGTAAAAGCACCCATTGTCTCCAGCAACTTATACAAGCTGAGGTTTGTATAGCTGGGCTAAGCTCCACTATCGTTATTTGGTATTTGGCGTTCAGAACTTGGGGCTCAATCCCAGGTAGCTGGCTCAAGGTTCACTCAGAGTTCCATTCTTCCAAGGTTGGTAAAATGAGTACTCAGCTCACTGGGGGGGGGGCAATGTGCAATTAAATTGTAAACTGCCCAGGTCAAATCCTTTAAGCATTATGGGGCAGTACATAAGCAGAACACTTTGCTTTTTTTCACATCACCATTCCCACAGCTCCTTTTTAGGAGAAACTAGCCTGGCTCAGTCCAGGAGAAAAACCAAGATGAAAATTTGGAAATGGAAGTGGTTTTTTGATTCTGAAACACCTCTGTACATGAAATAGTTAGAGATGGGCACAAACTGGGTTGTTCCACTTCATCCCACTTCATAAAGCCCGTAGCACCGGCACTGCATATTACAAGATGTAATATCCTCTGTCTCAATCTACCACTTGCCAGGCCCAGCAGTGCGTTTACGCCCTCCAACTCCTCAGTTGATCTTCCAGTCCCAGCAAGAGCCGAGGCTTCTCAGCTCCACCCTCTGGGTTGATCTCCCACTCAGACAAAAGGGCAGGGCAGAGAAGGCTGTGCTCTTGCTCGTGGCTGGCAGATTAGCCACAGAACTAGCAAGTTGGTGATCAGGGACTAGGTGCAGCAGGTTATTTTGATTAGGTTATTTTGGATTTTTAAGACTGGTTTTGGCAACTAAGGAGGTGGAATGTTTGCTGGTTTTGTTTTTGCTTGCCCATTTGATTTTTTTCACTGCCATCTTATATTCTTATACAGTGTTCCCCGTTAGAGATGGGCACGAAACGAACAATTTTTCGTTTCCGTTCTTTTTTTCATTTTGTTACACAACGAAATGACAAACAAATTTTGTCTCCAAAATGAAACGAAACAAACAGAAACACCGGAAATTTTCTCATGCGTTTCGTTTCCGTTGCTGCAATACAGTGAACTGCTTTAAATGCTTTTAAAAAATCACAAAAATTGAAATAAATGGTAATGAAATGGTAACGAAACAAATGAAAATGAAAACGAATTTTTTTGCAAAAATTCACGAAAAACAGAAACAAAACGAAACGGACCCTCCAAATGACAAACGAAATGTCATTTTTTTGATTCGTGCCCATCTCTATTCCCCTTATAACAAACGGTTTGACTAACATAAGATCTGTACAACATAAAAAATTCTTTAGATAGGAGAAATTTGCTTAACAGAATTGTCTATGGGGCAAATCCGTACAACATAAAAATGGTCGCAATTAGGGATTATTCTGTTTTCAGTGCATTCCTATGGGAAATTTGTATAAAGGAAAATTTGCTTAGCATAATTTCATGTGGAATGTATTAATTCCTTTATACAAGGTACCACTGTATTTTTATTGTCTTCTTAATGACTTTATGGTTTTGGTTTTATATGTTCTTCCTACATCTTGTAATATGGATTTATTGTATTTGCTTTTTGTGCTCTTTGCTGTGAACCACCCAGAGTTCCTTTGGAAAGTCGGGTGGTCTACAAACAAACAAACAAACAAACAAACATTCTCTAAGGATGTAACTAACACTAGGACTTTTCTCCCTCTAGGTGAAAAAGACAGCCTTGGCACATTGAGTCCCCTATGTGGGAATAGGTGTGGTATATAAATGTGAAAATAAATAAATAAATAAATTGTGACACTATTAAAAAATGTCAACTGCCACAAGATTTCAGTATTTTTATTTTTGTTTAATTTTGCATCTGCATGACAATAATAAGAGAGTCAGAAGGGAAAAGTGTGATGTCCCACCACCCACCCCCAATCTGCCTTTTGCGTAAGAATCTGCACCAGCTCTATTATCCCAGCATGGCTTTTGGACGAGTGGTGTTATCAAAGTGTGGCTGTGGGCAAACTAACCATGGCAATCAAAGGTGGTCTGTGGCATAATCGGTCCGAGTGCCACGAGAAGAGTGTGGTCTTTGCAAAGCTCAAAAGAGGTTTGCCTCCCCAAATGGGACAGCTGCCCTGGATCTGTTAGGGGCATGTGCCTTCCGAGACCTCTGCATCTATTAAGCACGAGAGAGATGCTTCTGTCCATTACTGAGAATTGGATTTTCCCCTTTCTGTTTGGCAGGGAACTAAGCCAAGGAAGGAACAGTTTGTCTTCAAAGGCTCTGCTGTATGGCACATAGCTATGAGATGCAGAAGACGTGGCTCAAGAGACTGTTGAAACATGCAAAGCACTGTGCTTTAAAAGGAGCAAAATATCCCTCTAACCCAGCATCTGAGTTCACTCAGGTGGTTACTTAACGTCCGTCTTTGTTCCGCAACCAGTTTTGTACCATCACATGGTTTTGTCCCTGTGAGGGAAGCTTCCCAGATGGGAAGAGAGGGACCCCTGCACGCCCAGATGAGTGGATGGAGAAGCAAGGGCAAAAAGGGGAACCTGAGGACCAACCTACTTTGTCACCGGTGGAGAGGTTTATGTTATGGAAGGGATACTATGACGCCCTCAAAATAACTGAGCAACAGAAAGAAAGGGAGAAGGAAGAGGACCCGGGTCCAACCGGAAGTGGAAAGAAGGACATGGTGGGAAAAGCTGACCAATCCGCTCCGGTGGAGGTGGGGTTCGGGACTTGTAAGAAGGGAGAGAAGCAGGTGCTTCCAGAAGGATGGGAGTGGGTGTGGATGGAGGATCCCTGGACAGGGAACTGGGAACAAATGATGATGCCCCATAAGGAGGCTGAGAGTTATAGATGCCAGGCACACAAACAGAAGTGCTCCTACTGGGGAGAAAGGGAGTACAGTGGACCCTTGTATAACAAACAGCTTGTATAACATAAAATTTGTACAACATAAAAATTCTGGAGATAGGGAAGAAATTCAACATAAAAAGAGATTGAATTTGCTGGAAGAATTTGGCTGGTACCACTGTAAAGAATCCGGATGAAGAATGGCTGCAAGACCAGATGGAAGCTGAGACCGGGAAACTGGACCCCCGAGAGGACTTGACCTGGAGACCCGACTATCCTTTACTTACACCCCAGCGGAGACACCCTGGTCCCAGGTCCACTTCGGAAGTTGGGGTACAAGTGGGAAAACCCAAACCCTCCGTAAAGGAGATTGGGATACAAGTGGAGGGGCTGAGGCTTTCAGAGAGGGAGGAGGAGAACAGTGGTGGAGCCGGCTGTCCTCAGGTGATGGTGGGGAACTTGATCACCTTCTAGAAACCCCAACATATGGAGGGAAGAATAACCCGTTCGTGTCTGATGTTAAAGATGTTGAGACTGTAGTTAGAAGAAAAACTTTGTTTGTTGTTGATGAACCAAATAAAAGTTCTGCTTGTTCGTACCAAGAGATGCCACCTCTACCCCTGTAACCAATCACTGATGTTGTGCACACTCTGGGATGTAAATGACATGTAATAAAACATGCCAATGGCAGGAGGCGTGATCGCTCCGCTGGTCGGACAACTGGACTCGAGTTTTCGTTCATCAGGATCCTCCCACAGTGGCGGGCATCCACATTGTGGGATCCATGATCTCAGAATGCACCAACAGATGGCAGACTGGAGGGCTTCAGTGGTTCGGGTCTCGGGCTGCATTGCAGGAGGTTGAGATTGGGGTTCCCTACTGGGCCTCTTGGAACAGGGCTGGAGTCAGTAATCCCGAGAATCTCTTCCAGAGTTGCAGTTCCAAAACAATGATAATGATGAAGAACAGTTCAGCGATTTAGGTCTCTGACTGTGAAGCTAGAAGGGATTTAGGTCCTTGACTGTAGTCTGGATTTGATGATCGCTTCTATAGGATCCCTTGCAACCCTGCAGTTCTAAGAATGAGGAGGAGAATTATTTCTGGAGGTGAAAATGTGAGGTTTAGAGGTTAGATTATTCTTCCTTTCCATTTGACACGAAACACAGTGCTACTTCAGCAGACTGAACTGCAGTATTAGCGCGACTCGGCATATATGTTATTAGTGGTGTTTCCCTTGATTTGATTAAGAGCTGTGCTGTTTATTTCAGGTTTATAATGTTGCCCCTGTTGTTTCCTTGATTCAAATGCTCCCATCTTTTCCAACAAAATGCACATCATTATTACTGGCATTATTTTGCTCAACCCTACTGTGGCTCAGCGGACTGAAAACTGTTGGCTGCAAAGTCAGCAGTTCGGCGGGTTGAGTCCTGGGTGCCACGCAGTGGAGCAAGCTCCCGCTGATAACCCCAGCTCCTGCCAACCTAGCAGTTTGAAAGCATGTAAATGCAAGCAGATAAATAGGAGCCGCCGTAAAACGCGGGAAGGTAAAACAGTGTTTCCTTGCAGCCATGCCAGCCATGGACTTGCAGAACACTGGCTCTTTGGCTTGAATATGGAGATGAGCACTGCCCCTAGAGTCAGACACGACTAGCATGCATGTGAGGGGGGAACCTTTACCTTTATTTTTTTACTGTGGTGTAGTGGATAGAGTGATGGACAGGACTCAGTGGAGCCAGGTTAAAACCCCTGCTAGGCCATGAAAACTCACGGGGGGGGGGGGGCTGGTGAAACCATTGCTTAAGAGATCTCAGTTACTTTGACAACCCTACCAGGATCACTATAAGTTGGTTCCAACTTGGCAGCACGGAATACACTTGAAGAGAAGGCAGAGGGTGAGAGAAAAAAGACATGAGATTCCATGTGGTAAGGAAAAGCATGCTTCTTTGAATTGCCCTTTTAAGAAGGAATAAAGGAAAATCAAACCCGTTGCCCTTTTAAAATCTCTCACACACTCCCTTCCCTGTAGATGCTATAGGACACTGCTCTGCCCTGAAATGAAATTGCGCCCTCCTCTGGTAAGGAAGAAGGAGAAAAATAAAACAGCTGCCCTGAGCAGAAGCCCTTCTGCTCTGCCTATACAACATGCTCCTCAAAACAATGGGGCCGGGTGTGGTTCTGGTTTTCAGTATATGATCTCACCTTACTGTTTGCCTTCTTCCACTCACAGGAATGGGGGTTTTGCCCAAAGATCTAAAAACATACAAACACGGGTCGAGACCTGAACAAGGAGAGGATCAACGAAAGTCTGAAAGGAGTACAGGACGGGGTTAGGCACAGAACTTAGTATGACATTATTGACAAGAACACAATGACCTCAAATGATATAGAGGCCAGTGAGGGCAATGGTTAAGAATTGCTTCCAAGAAAAACAAGACTAAAATGATGTGTGCCAAGTCACACAGACAAGGATTAAAACTGCTTGAAACAGGGATGGTTTTGTCACCCCTAAGTAAACAAAAAACCAGATGAGGCAATTGTCTCAGGCAATCATAGAATCGCAAAATAGTGAAGTTGGCCATCACTTCCACCCCATCTGACCCCTGCATGTGGGAATACAAATCAAGGGATATTTGCCAATTGTGGATCCAGCCATATAATTCAAACAAACTTTTTTTGGGGAGCTGGTGCAGTGACTAAGGAGTAGAAACACATATTGTTTCAAAAATCCTCTGGATTTAAAAAACAATCCGACTATGACATTTTTGGAGGCTCAGTCACGGTGCTCCTGTTGGTATTTATTAATGGTTTTGTTTACCTGGCTGTCTCCTGAATATGAATGGCTTGTAGATTCATCTGCATTAAAGAACCAATTTCCAATGCAGGTATTTTATCAGCGGCTTAAATTACATCTAACCCTCCCATATCCGACTGCTCTTTACCGCAGCAGAACTCATTTCAAAAGAGAGGATGTGAAGCTTTCATCTTACTTACCTTCACTTAAAAGCAGTTGTTTAAAAATTATAACCAAGAGCTTTAAAATTAAGAATGCTTTTTGAAGTACAGGCCAAGGATGTGACTAGGCGGGCCAATTAACCCGGCCTGGTTTGCTCTAGAGTATAGAATATTGCAGTAAACAGGGTCGCTTGGAAGTGTGGTATGCCATTTGGGGTGATCCTTGCATCCACATACAAAGAGTGACCACTCTGTACCACCAGCAACTCTGTTTAGCATGATATAGAACAGTGGTTCCCAACGTTTGGTCCTTAGATGTTATTTATTTATTTATTTATTTATTTATTTATTTATTTATTTATTTATTTATTTATTTCCATTTATATACCACCTGATGTTCCCAGGGGAACTCTGGTCTTGAACTACGACTCCCAGAAATCCTGGTCAGCACAGCCAAAGGTGAAGGATTCTGGGGATTTTAGTCCAAGAACATCTGAAGGGCAAAGTTTGGGAACCACTGAACTGGAGCAATCTTCTTTCTCCTTAAAGGGCAACAAAACAAAACAAACCCTTCTTGTCCTCCCCTCTGTGTGTTCCATAAGCCACTCAGCAGTCTTGAGAAACAGGAAGCTTCCGTTCCACTTCCAACTGGAGGAAAAGGGATAGAAAAGGTTCCACTTCTTTCTAATTGTTGCTAGCTGACACAACACATCAGCGATGCACTGAAAGGATTTTTTAATGGCCCTTTCAAGGGTCTGCTGATGTGTTAGCAGGCTTAGCAGCAATTGCAAAGCAAGGCAAAATGAAAACGTCTCCCTTTTCTTCTGCAGGTGAGCAGGATGGAAGCTTTGCATTTCTCCAGATCATGAAGTGGCTTCACCAAAGGGACAGCCATCAAACCCTTTGGGTCCAGTCCTGTTGATGAAAGAGATGGGAAGTGAACCAAAACAGAAAAAATCCTGCCTGCACTGTAAGCCAAGCCAAGCCAAGCCAAACCAAACTCAAAAGCAAAACAATTTTTTTAAAAAAGAGTATGTTTGTAGTTTCTATATTGTTGTTCAGTCGTTCAGTTGTATCCAACTCTTCATGACCCCATGGACCAGAGCATGCCAGGCCCTCCTGTCTTCCACTGCCTCCCGGAGTTTGGTCAAATCCATGTTGGTTGCATCGATGACACTGTCCAACCATCTCATTCTCTGCTGTCCCCTTTTCCTTTTGCCTTCCACCTTTCCCAACATCAGGGACTTTTCCAAGGACTCCTCTGTCCTCATGAGGTGGCCAAAGTACTGGAGCCTCAGCTTCAAAATCTGTCCATCCAGTGAACATTCAGGGTTGATTTCTTTCAGGATGGATGGATCTCCTTGCAGTCCAGGGGTTTGATCTCCTTGCAGTCAGCTTCAAAATCTGTCCAGGGGACTTTCAGGATGGATAGGTTTGATCTCTCCTCCAGGGCATCACAGCTCCAGCATCACAGCTCAAAAGTGTCCATTCTGTGGCGATCAGCCTTCTTTATAGTCCAGCTTTCACTTCCATTCATCACTACTGGAAAAACCATAGCTTTGACTATCCAGACCTTTGTCATCAAAGTGATTTCTTCACTTTTTATGATGCTGCCTAAGTTTGCCATCACTTTCCTCCCAAGAAGCAGGCGTCTTTTAATTTCGTTGCTTCATTCGCCATCTGCAGTGATCAAGGAGCCCAAGAAAATAAACTCTGTCATTGCCTCCATTTCTTCCCCTTCTATTTGCCAGGAGTTGATGGGGCCGGTGGCCATGATCTTAGGTTTTTTGATGTGGAGCTTCAGCCCATTTTTTTCACTCTCCTCTTTCACCATCATTAAGAGGTTCTTTAAATCCTCCTCACTTTCTGCTATCAAAGTAGTATCACCTGTGTATCTGAGGTTGTTGATATTTCTTCCGGCAATCTTAATATCCACATTACTTTTTGTCAAAAAAAATTGCTCCCCTTCCTCAATTTTTTTGAAGCATGGAGGCTTTTTGCATTGGTAGGGTTGCAAACCTTCCCAAGGACATCTCTTTCACCATCCTCCGTAAAATATGTCCAGTCATTACCAGCTTTCTTTTTAAAATCATGTCCTAGCTTAATCTGGTTGAGCTGATAGATAGCTCAGTGGTTTAGGCATCGGACTACAGAGACAGAGGTTGGGAGTTCAAGTCTCCATGGTGCTTCCTTGACAGGGGCTGGACTCTGGGATCCATAAGGGCTGTTCCTGCTCTGCATTTGTAAGATGATAATGAGAGTGGGAGATGAACACCTAGTCGGTTACTTCCTGTTAGTCCCTCCTTACTGTCCTACTTGGGACTGGTACAAAAAAAAACTTACTTCACGTCCATAGTGTGACAGCAAAAGGTTGTCTTGACCACGCCCCCAGAACCGGGAACAGAGCGTGATGAGCTGCACCTGCCCCTGAGCTGGGGAATTCTCTTGTCATGGTTCATTCCCAGTTCCTGTTCTAAGAAAAGGGACTGTGTGGTAACAACTGTCACACAACAACCAGTGTCCACCTAGTGGTCAGGAGCTGAAGCGTCATTCAACATTAGTTTCCCTGTGGGAAACATCATGCAGTGCAAATGTTTATTAAAGAAAGTACTGAAAATTCTGTAGCATTGATGTTTAAATCCTGGAAGACCACTAAATCGAAATATCGAAAAAGTTTTATTTACAATATTAAAAAAGAGTTAAGAAAGCAAGACAAATTCAGAATTTTTCACGGAACAAGACCGTGAAGTAACAGTTGTCATGAGACAAGTAATCATGCCCGTGAGAAAACAGAAACAGGGACTGAACAGGGACAAAACCACATGACCACAAACAACGCTGTCACGGTACAAACGTAATCGCGGAACAAGATAGGACATGAAGTAGCTGCCTTAGTCTTACATTCTGGCAAGAGTGGAAGACCAGAACACTAGAAGACACCTGCGTTGAGTGAACGCCAAGAGAAAAGAAAAACTGCCATGCCACCAAGGGAGTTTTGAAGCACTCGGCATGCGTTAAGAGATTTAGAAGCTAGATTTCTCTTCTTTTCCTCCTGACACAGGAGCAGTTAGCGGCCGATGACATTTAATTACACATGCCAGTATAATAGACTGTTGCCAAAGGCCTGGACAAAAGCTTACATAAAAGTCAATCAGGCAAAAGTCACATGGGCCGATTGGCCGATGCCGTGGAAAACGGCCAGGTCCCTGCAATCTTCTATTTTTATGATCTTGTTGACGAGGACGATGGGTCCAGATGGGCAGAATGGGGAAAGCAGCAGGAGCGGATGGTCTCAGCTCACACACGCAGCTCATTATTAGGTTAGGTGGTGTAACAAAAAAAAAAGAGACGCCAAGCTATTTCAGCTGCTGACCACAGGGTAGATGTTTAAATCTTGCCCTCTCTCAATCCAAGAAAGAAAGAGAGGAAACCTTTATCCTGACAGTACCTTTCCCCTCTGGAAACCTTTTCCAAAGTTTTACGGGCCTTTTGTTCTGAACAAAATGCCAAGCTGTGTAGGATCCAATTCCGGTGGAAAGAGATGTAATGCTGGATGCACCAGAAAGCGTAGCATGGCATAAAATTGGGCAATTTCCTGTGCAGAATAAGAGGTGAAAAGCAATTAAAAGTGTGTGTGTGAGAGAGAGAGGGAGAGAGAGGAAAAAGGAGAGTGAGGTATCATTTCCAAAGAGAGACCAAAAGTTGTTTTTATGCCACGATGACCTATGGCAACCCTATGGACGAACAATATCCAAAAATGTCCTGTCCTCAACAGCCCTGCTCTGCTCTTGCGAACTCAAGCCTGTGGCTTCCTTTAGGGAGTAGTCCATCACTTATTAGGTCTTCCTCTCTTCCTGCTGCCTTCCACCTTTCTCAGCATTATTGTCATTTCCAGAGAATCCTGCCTTCTCGTGAAGTAGGATAGCTTCCAAGTAGAAGAGTGAGAACAGACAAAAGAAAATATTATTTAACCCAGTGTGTTGTTAGTCTGTGGAACACTCTTGCACAGGAGGTGGTGATGGCATCTGGCCTGGATGCCTTCAAAAGGGGATTGGACAGATTCCTGGAGGAAAAGTCCATCACAGGTTACAAACCATGAAGGAGATGTGTAATCTCCAGGCTTAAAACCAGGGTACTTCAAGGGCCAGATGCAGGGGGCGGGGGTTTCTCAGGAGACAGATATCTAGTCTCATGCGCTCCCAGAGGCATCTGGTGGGGCCACTGTGAGATACAGGAAGCTGGACTAGATGGACCTTTGGCCTGATCTAGCATGGCTCTTATGTTCTTATGTTCTTATGTTAAATTAGCATGTCAAGTCGGAAAGTCTAGGACACGCTCTCCCTTGCTGACCTGTAAATGCCTATGCAGAGAGATGGATAAGTACAAAACCCCATAACCCGATCCAGCTACTCTGAATATCTGGAGGTTTCGATCCTGCAGTTCCATGAGTTTGCATCAAATTCAGCCATTCTTTCCCAGCTTGAGGATTTTATTTATTTATCAAGACTAGAGATGGGCACAACTTAGCGGTATTCCCGTTTCCGTTACTCGTATCCGTTACTCTACGGAAACGGTAACGGGAATTACTCCGCCAGAATTCGAGCTCGAACCGACGAATGAACAATTTGGTCTGATTTGTCGTGCTCGTTACTTGCATTGCGGCGATCGCGCAATGCCAAGCGGCACAGAAAAAAAGTTTTTAAAAGTTAAAAAAAACCCCGATTCCCGGCCCTAAAAGTAGGCGAAAACTGACTGAGGGCACCTACCAGGCCAGAAGGGTGTTTTATTTGGGGGGGGGGTTCCCCGCCCCCCTCTCCTTGGCTATTGCTACTGCTGCGCTGCTGGTACCAGGCTGGGAGGGCGCATCCATTTGCCATGCAGTGCGGGGGATCCAAAATGGCGACCACAATATTTTTTTGAAATCGTTGCCCAAAACCCCACCAAAGCACCACAGAAACATGCGAAAATTAGCTATTTTAAATGCTTGAATTTTTACAGTAGCAGAAGTGGGTTTTTCTTGCAAAAAAAAAAGTCTCCATTGATTTTGTTTTATTTTATTTTATTTTATTTTATTTTATTTTATTACACCTGCACATTTGCAATGATGGGCTCGCCCATGGAGTGCAAAGTTTTGGAGCCAGTGGACCATGCAAATTTTCCATTTTAATCGCATGGCCACTAGGCCAGGTTGACCACAGAGACTTCTGGGATGTGCCAATTGGGCATAAACAGCCCACTAATCGTAGCCCAAACCCGAACCCTAAGCCTAAGCCTAACCCATACGCCAGTACACTGTCCTTCTAAGTTTCAGAGAGGCACCCAGAGGTGCACCCCAATACTCACCCTAACCTCACCCGTAACTAGCAAAAAAAAGCCCTTGCGCTAACCCGTCTTAATTTAAGCCAGATCTACTTGCATTGCACTACATGCACGTGACACAGCGGGTGCAAAGAGTCTGCCATTCCGTCACTTGTGGCTCTGGCTGACTCCTGCAAATCTCTCCAGGAGCCCGCTACCCCCAAACCAGTACTAACGACAACGAAAAAATGAAAAAACGAACCGACTAATTTTTGCGAAATTTCGCGAAAAATGGAAACGAGCCGAAATGGACTGCCTCCAACACACGACAACTCGAAAACGTCATTTTCCCTAGTCGTGCCCATCTCTAATCAAGACACAGGTTAAAAAAAAACTTTACTCATCAGTTGCAACTTCAAGAAGTAAACCATGGGAACATTGTTACTGGAACTCAAGTAACAAGTGGCAACGACATTACATTTTCAGTGCAACAATTAAAGTTTCCTTTTTAAAAATTGTTTTTTTGTTTTGTTTTTTGAGTGTTTGTCTACAGGAGCTTTCAGTCTTGTCAGCATCTACAGCAGGTCTCTAGAATTCAGAAAGAAGGTAATGTGTACTGGTCCAGCAGTTTGATAGCCTCCTAACCATTATGGCACAATGCTACAGTCTAGGGAGCTGAGAAGAATTCTCAGCTAGAGTGCTTTCGTGGGATCTCCTTAGGTAACATCAAGGAAATGTGAGTGCCTCTCCCAAATTCCACATCATGGGATGTTATATGATGGATTCCTGGTAGCTCCAGGGCTATACCTGCATTATATAGATTTATTCTTGAAGCCTGAAAGGCTACAATACAGCTAAAGGACTCTCGGCTCGATGACAATATAGACATTATGGAACTTTCCTGAGCAGCACACGTTTGATGGAAAGCAGTCCCGGAATAATTGAAAGATAGCTGGTGAGAAAGAAGGAAGGACATAAATACTTAACACACTTTCATTTTTTGCTAGGAATTACTTCCTAGCTTCTCCATTAATAAGGGGAAATGTTCCTGTAAGTATTGGATGCATCTGTCAGGTTCCTTTTCTCCCACATCCTTTATTCTTTCTCCCCCACCCCGAGGTGTACAAAATGATAGTAAGGCCGCACCTGGAGTATTGTGTACAGTTCTGGTCACCGCATCTCAAAAAAGACATAGTGGAACTGAAAAAGGTGGAAGAAGAGAGTGATTAAAATGATTACTGGGCTCGGGGGGGGGGGTCTCCTTTATGAGGAAAGGCTAAAACATTTGGGGCTCTTTAGTCTGGAAAAAAGGCACCTGAGGGGGGAAATGATTGAGATGTACAAAATTATGCAGGGCATGAGTAAAGTGGATAGAGGGACATTCTTCTCTCACACACAAAATACCAAAACTAGGAGACATCCACTCAAACTGAGGGCTGGGAGAGTGAGAACAGATAAAACAAAATATTTTTCGCCCAGCGTGTTGTTCGTCTGTGGAACTCCCTGCCACAGGAGGTGGTGATGGCATCTGGCCTGGATGCCTTCAAAAGGAGATTGGACAGATTCCTGGAGGAAAAGTCCATCACAGGTTACAAACCATGATGGAGATGTGTCATCTCCAGGCTTAAAACTGGGGTACTTCAAGGGCCAGATGCAGGGGAGTGGTATCAGGAGACAGATATCTAATCTCGTGCACTCCCAGATGCATCTGGTGGGGCCACTGTGAGATACAGGAAGGTGGACTAGATGGACCTTTGGCCTGATCTAGCATGGCTCTTATGTTCTTATGTTCTTATGTTCACGTCTGAGTGTTCCATATCTAGAAACCCCCATAGAAAAAGTTGCTGTGAGCGAGAATTGACTTGAAAACACACTATTATTTTATTTATTTATCAGGAGACAGAGATCTAGTCTTGTGCGCTCCCAGAGGCATTTTGGTGGGGCCGATGTGAGATACAGGAAGCTGGACTAGATGGGCCTTTGGCCTGATCCAGCATGGCTCTTCTTATGTTCTTATGTTTCCATTCGCTTTCAGAAGAAATTTGCAAACTGAAGAATGAGTGGCTGAGGAGCCAGAGGCTGGGAGTTCGATTCCCTACTGGGCCTCCTTGACAGGGTCTGGACTCCATGCTCCATAGGGCCTCTTCCAGCTATGCAGTTCTGAAATCATTATTATTATTATCGCCTTTTAAACACATTGTGATACAAAACTGGAACCCATCCACATTGGCCAGATAGCAAGAGAAAGTTACGGTATTCCTAGCACAAAGTTGGGACCTTGTGGTGCAGTGGTTAAATTGCAGTAGGTACTGCATCCAAAACTGTGCTCATGACCTGGGGTTTAATCCCAGGTAGCAGATTCAAGGTTCAATCAGCCTTCCAGCCTTCCAAGGTCAGTAAAATGAGTGCCCAGCTTGCTGGGGTGGGCAGCAATGTGTAGCCTGCATAATTAACTTCTAAACTGCCCAGAGAGTGCTTTAATTGTTATGGGGAGGTATATAATCAGGACTAGAGATGGGCACGGAACGAACATTTTTTTCGTTTTTGTTACCAGTTTGTCGTTTCCGTTATGTAACGAAACGACAAACAAAAATTGTGATGAAAATGCAACGAAACGAACAGAACCACGAAAATTGTGGTCGTTACGTTTCATTTCTGTTAATGGCGACGCACAATGAAATGGGCTGTTTTAAATGTTAAAAAATGCCCTGGACACCCGTAAAAATGCAGCGATAATTATTTATATTGTCTGATAATACCTACCAGGGGGGTTGGGGTCCTTAAAACGTTTGTTTTTGTCTTCTCCCATCGCAATGTATTTTTCTTTTCCCTTTAAAATGGATGTCGCCACCAGCCACAAAATGGAGGCAAGCCATGTGATGTGGGATCATGTTCAACCAATAGCATGCCCAGGTTGCAGACTGGGCAGGCAGGTCTGGCAGCCACAGAGGGCATAAAAAGCTCTGGCAGCCCCCGTCCTCCTTGCAGTCTCTGGTGGGAGTTAGGGTGGGATTGCTGTCTCTGTGACTCTAGCTTCAGTCCTGCAGCCTCCCTGGGTGCGTGCGTGCTGCGTACCTGTCAGTGAGTACCCTCCCCTGCCCCTCAGTGCAGTCACTCTGCGGCTGCCTTGCACCCTGGGCAACGCCCGCCGCTGCCTTTGCAGCCTCCCTGCATACCTAGTCTATACTGTGTCTCTGCCAGCATCCATTTTTTTTAGTGTTTTCCCTCTGGTCTGGGGCGTTGGGGGATGCCTGCGCACAGGAATGCTTTTAAAATCGCACAAAAAGCGGGTAGAAACAACAAACGAAAAAACGAAAAACGGTAACGAAATTTTTCAAAAAATTCCCGACAAACGGAAACGAACCAAAACAGACCTCTCAACGACAAACGAAAAACCAAAATGCCATTTTTCTGTTTCGTGCCCATCTCTAATCAGGACACTTTGCTATTTTTTGTGGTGCCTTCTGAAAAGGCAGTATTATCTATATCCAGGCCTCTTGGTTTTCTGGTCCTCACCAGTCCTTGAGATGGTTACTTCACATCCACTCTTGTCCCAGGAGGAAGTTCGTTGTGTGTTGATGTCGGTCACGGTCACGTGGTCTTCTTGCAGTTCTGTCCCTGTTCCTGTGTACGCACGGGCATGATTGATGATATCGGCATAACTGTTTCTGCATGTCCTCATTCCGTGATGAGATGTGAAATTCCATGCCTTTGTTCTCCACTTTTTTTCGGCCCGACCTTCTGTTTTTCGATGTTTCGATTCTCCAAAGCCTTGCCTTCAATGTGTTACAGAGCTGAGTTTGATGCATTTGTATTTTAATCTCTCTGCACTGCGTTGCTGACTCCATAGGGAATGGCAAATGGCACTTCACACTCCTGCCACTAGATGGAGAATTGCACGTTGCGTGATGAGCCTTACCTCATGGATACTCGTATTGGAACAAGAAGTGAGATGAGGAGATTCCCAAGGCCAGGGAGGGGAATCTCTCATCCCGCTTAGATCGCAGTTCAGGGGGCGTGGTCATGACGAACTCCCCTCATCCCGCAATGGACGTGCGGTTAGAGATCTTCGTACCGGTCCCCAGCGGGACTGCTAACAGTGATGAGATGGACGTGAAGTATTGATCTGATCAAATAACCTAATCCCTGCGGGACTCTGAGGCTTCATCTTAGTTGCCCTTATCTTCAATATGGCCTTGCCTTCCTGCCATGTTGCTGTTAAAGGGCCTTTTCACACAACCCCTAAGATCCGCTGGTCCCTTAAATTCGGACCAGAGATCTTGGGGGTTCGTTGCTGTTCCTCCGTCCCCACCCCTCCACACTTCCTGGCTGCTGGCTGCGTGAGGGGAGGGAGGGGAAAAGGGGACAAAAGAATAAAGGCTTACCTCCCGGTGCCGGTGGAAGCTGCTCCGAGCCCCGTCACTTCCTGGTTCCTTCTCTTAAAGGGGTGGGAGGCAAAAAACAACAAAAAAAGAAGCGAGGAGAGCCTGGCACATCCGCATCAAGCAATTTTCACCTCCCAAGAGCAGGTACCTGAAAAGTGTGCTGGGTCGCGCTTAGGTGGGCGGGGTCACACTTAATTTCCTGTAAACTCCGGAGCTGGTGGAGAAACATTTTTAAGCTCCGGAGCTGGGAGCCATTTGCCCCGGAGTTTAGGGGTCGTGTATAAACGCCCAAAGAGATGTTCACAGAAGAAGGACAACATGGCTGCCCTAATTCCATTCTGGCAAGACAGACTCGAGAATTCAAAGCCGAGTTGGGTCCCTTTGGTGAGAGGTGTGTGTCTCCAGAGGTAGAAAAGAAGGCTGATGCATTTTGCTTTTGCACTATTAAAAAAAAGAGCAGAGTTGTTTACTGTAGTTGTTACTTCCAAACAGGAAGTGTGACTCAAGTCACTTCCTGAAATCCACCCATCATGACTCAGTGGCTAGTCAGCCTTTCTAATAGAATGGCTCATCACCGTAGGCAGGATCGATTCTGCTACACCAGCTACCATGAAGGCAAAAAGAGAGAGAAGGCAAATCAAGAGTTAGCATCAACCCTTAGAGGGAAGAGCTCTACAATAAACCAAGTGTCATACTGTTTACATTGTACTCGGGTGAAGTTGTAACTCACGTTGCGTGTTCATCCATTTTCCATCTTGCTGTTTACCAACGTCATGAGCCCACCCACCCCCCGCGTACAGTCACAGATCGTGCAGTTTTGATAAACCTTCTACATCCATTTACAAAGGAGCCAATGGGAACAGGTTTGGGAGTTTCACAAATCTGGGTGGGAAACATATAATTTTGACTGTAAGTAAAGCTGTCTTTGGACTGAGCTCTTCTGTTCCAGAAACTGAAGGCTTTACTCAGCTGGACAATTTGGGAAGTGGCGTAAATCAAACCACAGGAAAGAGGACGAGAGAAACATCTTATGTCCCTCCCAAGACAGTAGGTTAATGACAAGCACTCAGTGTTTGTACAAAACAACCATTGCTAACGTAACAGTTTGGGACATTCTCATTTGTTGGTGGTAAGAAAAGGCTCTTCAAAAACATGTCATGAATAACATGGCAAGAAAGCCGAGACATTCAAACTAGGGAACAACAGAGAAGAGACAGGGATAAACTTTCTCATGTATTTCCTTTCTCTTGATGGTGACTCAGTTGGATTTGCTTTCACAAAGGGTTAGAAAAATCTTAGAAGAATCACTACTTGTCCAGATGGGCATAGGTGAATCAATGGAGACCACAGATAACCAATTGCTGGAAAACCCCTAGGGACCACCTCCAGAGAGTCCTTTGCCATTGGCAATCTAAACAATTTCTGGATCCAAAAAATGATAGATCTGACATGGCCTAGATGATAGATCTGTGGCCATCCATCTTCTTGTTTGTTCTTTGAATTTGATATAGACTTGTGTTTGGCAGACTTATAACTGTTTCATAGCATATTCTTATTAGACATAGTAGTGATGGGAAAGTTGTCAGACTATCATTACAAGAAGACTCCTGACAGACAATATCTAACAGATGCTTCTAACAGAATAATAACTTTCACTCCATTCCCATTTATTTATGAACACCCAATGGATGGCTCCCGACAAATTATGGTTGGTTTACAGAAGTCTTTGTGTTACATAACTCAGGCGTGCTTCTGTACACATACATACATGCTGGGTTGCACACTTACATGATCTCCTCTTTCAAGATGGAGGGAGTGACATCTTTAGGATCCTTCTCACCATTGTCTTTATCAAGAAGTAGCAGCTTTGACTGCAGCATGTGGGGTGAGGTTGGCCCACACTTCTGGGATGAGGTGACAAGATTGGACACCCCATCTTGGAGAAATCTGAAGAATCATAGAATCATAGAGTTGGAAGAGACCTCAAGGGTCATCTAGTCCACCCCCCTGCCATGCAGGAACCCCCATCACAGTCCTCCGGACAGACGGCCATCCAGCCTCTACTTAAACACCTCCAAAGAAGGAGACTCCAACACCCGCCTTTATGGCTGCATATTCCACTGTCAAACAGCTCTAACTGCAAAGCTAATGTTTAAATTGGGTTTGAAACCAGGGTGGCCATGGAAAACAAATCATTACCTTTTTGGGGCACAGGGGTTAAATGCCTGTACTGCAGCTAAATGAGGTGGCAAGATTGGACTCATGGTTGACTCAGCTTCATCTTCCGAGGTCATAATTAGAAATGCAAAAACAGAGAGTGTTTGGTCTGAGCAGAAAACTTGGCTTTTTGCTTTGCTTTTGTTCAATATGGCATCCTATCAAATTAATATTTTGTTAAGTCACTGCAAGGGGTCATCTGGCTGACAGGAGCTTCCAAAGCCGTTAGATCTTTCCCAGATCTGCTGCTTCGCATCCTTCAACCCAAGGACCTCCCACTTGCCTGAATGGGAGGACAGGGTCTGTAGCAATCCAAATGGACTGAATGTGTACTGGCAGAGAAGATGCTTCTTCCCATCCTGACCTTATGGCTTTTTTGTGAGTTCAAAGATGGCCAAGAAAAGATAAGAACATAAGAACAGCCCTGCTGGATCAGGCCAAAGGCCCAAGTCCAGCTTCCTGTATCTCACAGTCAAATGCAAGCACAGGAGAGATCTCTGTCACCTTATTCCACTCCTGCATCTCTGGCATCGGTTTTAAGCCTGGAGATGACCATCTCCATCAAACCTGTGATGGACTTTTCCTCCAAGATTCTGTCCAATCCCCTTTTGAAGGTTCCAGGCTTGCCATCAATGTTCTAAAATGGAATTTCTTTTGTCTGTTCTTACTCTCCCAGCCCTCACCCGAGTGGATGTCCCCTAGTACTGGTATTTTGAGGGAGAAGAGCGTCCCTCTATCCCCTGACTCATGCCCTGCATTAGTCTCTCAATCATATCCCCCTCAGGTGGAAAACAAACCCCAAAGGTTTTAGCCTTTCCTCATAAAAGATCATCAAGCACCATCTGACCAAAATCTACATTCTTGTATTTTTAAACACTTATTATGGGTATGAAAGCTGGGGAGGGAAGGAAGTGGACCAAAAAAAGAGAGAATCGATTCCTTTGAAATGCGGTGCTGGAGGAGAACTTTGCAGAGACCCTGGACTGCCAGAAAGACCAGCAAGAGGGTCTTAGAGCAAACCAAGCCTGAACTATCTCTGGAGGTAAGCGTGATGAAACGGAGGCTATCCTCATTTGGGGCACATCACGAGAAAACAGGATTCCCTGGGAAAGGAAGAAGGCAGCAGAGAAAGAGGAGATGCATTGGCCAGGCAAGACTTTTCAATTGATCCATCTGAAAGTAGCATATAATGTAAACTGGAGAGAAGGATCCAAGATGGTTGACATTTTAAGTCAACCCTACCAAATAATCACTCATCGAATTTGGACAGGCTGCCTCCTGTAGTATGCTTGTG
The DNA here is from genome assembly GCA_029282475.1 of Phrynocephalus forsythii. Lineage (NCBI taxonomy): Eukaryota > Metazoa > Chordata > Lepidosauria > Squamata > Agamidae > Phrynocephalus > Phrynocephalus forsythii. The sequence goes on from JAPFRF010000009.1 coordinate 5,054,301, forward strand.
TGTCTGTGTGTGATTGAGTGTGTGTGTATTTATCAGGGGAAGGGACAGCATGGAGAATGAGCGGTGAAATCAAGAAGAATGGGAAAAGAAAGGAAGAGAGAGGGCTCATGTTGTCTGAGGCACTAGGCTCACCCTGCCTAATAGGAGAGCTGGCCCAGAAGGGATATATGAGTGCCAAGTGCATTTCTACCCTTTGGGGGAAATGATGGTCCTTGTCCCTTGAGGAATCACAACCCACAGCACTGGAAAAGGTGGGGTATTCTTTCTGGGATTCGTAGAGAAGTATCTTCTTCTCACTCTGCTCTGTACACTGAAATGGCAGGGATTTCTTCTGTATATTTCTGCATGGAAAGCACCCCCCCCCAAGCTACCTGGCCACGTCAATCTAACTTGTTTACAAAGAGAGTGATGAAAAGATGCTCCGTGAATTGAAACTCATTCTGCACGAAGGGGTGTGTGTGTGTGCCAATTATGTCCTTTCAGAGATGCAATGTGGTGGCTTTTCGCCGCCACGAGGCGCGTGCAGTCAGACTGAAGAGAGGCATGGCTTTGTTTTTGAAGGGCATCTCGCACCATTTGGGTTAGAAAACAAGCAAACAGAAACCAAACCAGAAACATCTTTTTTGAGAATTAATTCCAGTTCATGGATGGTCATAACTTATCCCACTCCACGATGCTCTATGAATTGAAAGCTCTCTCTCTCTCTCTCTCTCTCTCTCTGTGTGTGTGTGTGTGTGTGTGCACTTGAACAATTCAAGCAATTTATCGCAAACCTAATTTCTGCCAGAGAACAATAAAGTGTGCAAGTCACTGATTTCTATCCAGGCAATGCATCTTTTGAGGCTTCTCAGGCAAGGGAAGCAGGAGAGAACCCAGAAGTTTCACGGGTCAAAATAAGACATACACAGAATATGGGTTGGCAGTCTGGATAAGAGATGACCCTGGCTGAGATGATCAGCGCACAGCTCCTGGTTCCCAGCCACTGAGTTCGCCCAGGAACCCATGGCAAATAGCATGCTTCCTATCTGGAAGTTGAGTCATGGCAACTGGACTTCTTTTTCTTGAGAGATAAAAATGTGTCACTGCTCATCCAATCAGCTTCATCAGTCTGAAGAAAGCTAGTTGTGATTCCTCCATCTTATAGTCTGTTTTGACCTCCTGTCAACCTGGTCTGAAATAGGCTGATAAGATGAATTGTGAGGTACAGGAAGCTGGACTAGATGGGCCGTTGGCCTGATCCAGCATGGCTCTTCTTATGTTCTTCTGTTATGTTCTAATGTTCTTATCCCCTTCTGAAGGCATCCAGGCCAGATGCCATCACCACCTCCTGTGGCAGGGAGTTCCACAGACTAACAACATGCTGGGTAAAAAAATATTTTCTTTTGTCTGTTCTCACTACCCCAGCCCTCAATTTGAGTGGATGTCCCCTCGTTCTGGTATTTTGTGAGAGGGAGAAGAGCGTCCCTCTATCCGCTTTACTCATTCCCTGCATTATTTTGTACGTCTCAATCCCATCCCCCCTTGGGTGCCTTTTTTCCAGACTAAAGAGCCCCAAATGTTTTAGCCTTTCCTCATAAGGGAGGTGCCCCAGCCCAGTAATCATTTTAGTCGCTCTCTTCTGCACCTTTTCCAGTTCCACTATGTCTTTTTTGAGATGCGGTGACCAGAATTGTACACAATACTCCAAGTGCTGTGTTACTATCATATTGTACAAATGCATTATAGTGTTGACTGTTTTAATTATACAATGGCATTATAATGTTGCCTGCATATTTTAGGAGCAAGGTGTGTGGGGGATTCTTCCCCTTTCTTTCTCTGTCTGTCTTTAATGTTGATGTTTATTTGCTTAATGTTCCCATTTTGCATTTTGGCAGAAAGAACTAATTTAAAAAATGCAATTCATTTTTGAATATCTCAGCTGACCCTTGAGGAGAGAGGAATATCTAGAGTCCGGATCACGAAGATGGTAACAGGTCTGGTTTCCAGCCAGATGAAGATTTGTTTTTAAAATGTTGTTTGCGTCTCACGATTTTTCAGGACAACCCAAACAGTGGGGAAAGAGAAAATGTGTCCACTGCATTTTCCACAGGGAGAAAATAGCCAGTACCTCAAGATAAATGGATCCAAAAGCATGGCCAGTATCTTTATCCAGGAATATTTTATTTTCCAATGGGCAAGTTGTTTGCCCAGAAACTACACAAAGTGTTTGGCTTGTGTTAAGGAACTTCATAAACACAGGCCCACCATCCAGTAATTAAAAAAAAATAGCATAATGTCTTCTGGCATCTTAAAGTCTTATCAGGCAAAATCCCAATGAAAAATCAAGCCACTTCACTTTGCCTTTTCTGGAATTTGAGTCATGGCAACTGGACTTCTTTTCTTGTGAGATCGAAATGTTTCGCTGCTCATCCAAGCAGCTTCATCAGTCAGGAAAGTTAATGGCCTCCAAAGTATAGTTCACCTTGATTTCATGTCACCCTGGTCTGAATAGGCTCGTTAGGCAGGTGGTGGCCTGAATAGCCTCATTTTGCTACCCCTTATGTATGGGTCCCCAGAGAAATCAGAAGCACTTTACACCTTGTGACGTACACCACCCACACTGGTGCTTCCACCAGTTTATTTATTTTAATAAGAGAGTCTGACACCAAGGAATATATTTTCAAACTAAAGTATGTAACATTTGTTGATTTACAATTGGATCTTCAATATTCTGTATATGTAGTGATGACTAATTAAGTTATATGCTACAATACAACACAGTTCACAATACTTTTTATTTATTCACAGTTACTTTTGTTTATGTTTCTTTATAAATCTTTATACCACACCCTAACCAGCTTCAAGATTTCACTCCTGACTGACTGTTAGATAACTTAGATCTTAACTCCTTTATGACCCTCTGGCTTCTCTCTTCCCTGCCACAGGATTCTATGCATTTATAGTCTTTAACCCAGTGGTTCTCACCCTGTGGGTTCCCAGATGTTCCTGGAGTGCAACTCCCAGAAACCCCTTCCAGCACAGCGAGTGGTGGAGGCTTCTGGGAGTTGCAGTCCAGGAACATCTGGGGACCCACTGGTTGAGAACCACTGCATTTAGCCACATCCACCAATTCACTGATTGGCTATTCTAAAACACTCACACCAATATTCATAAATACGAACGCATATGCATAACCAACCCTGTTCGTCACACACCTTCACCAGGAAGGCCACTGCTAATGAGCCATACTTAATGGGTGTTGGGAAGAGTTGCATAGGTGGAAATTGCTCACACCCCCTAGGCCAGTGGTGGCGAACCTTTGGCACTCCAGATATTTTGGACCACAAGTCCCAGAATTCTGAGCCTAGATTGCCAATGACAAAGGATTCTGGGAGTTGTGCTCCAAAACATCTGGAATGCTGAAGGTTCCCCACCACTGCCCTAGGCCATTGTCCATCTAATGCACCTACTCAGATCATTGTCCACCTAACCAGCCTATTCAGACAAGGATGATGTGAAATTAAGGTACACTATAAATTGGAGGACTTGCCACTAACTTTCCTCAGACTGACAAAGCTGCTTGGAGGAGTAGCAAAACATTTTGCTCTCTCAAGAAAAGAAGTACAGTTGCCATGACTCCTCTCCCACATAACCTCGCCTGGATGACTGAGAATCTTTGCACTGACTTTACATTCTCATTTCTGCTTATGGGTATTCAGCACTGTGCCACATGAAACCCTGATTACTAGGAGGGTGGTAGGACCCTGGGCTTTCCCTTCCTCTCGTTCCTCTTCTATAATCTCCTCCTGGCTCTGTCAGAAGTTTGCACCAGGAGGGATGCTCTGATTAATTTATGCACAGGATTGCAGCCTGGGGCCAATTTCGAAGCCCCGTTATTTGTTTTCACAGTTTGTGCCTGCGCACGGCGGTGGGAAGACAATGCAGTCTATGGTATGAAAAATTACAGCGGGGAATTGGAAAAGCTGCAGAAATCACACGGATGGTCCTGTCTTTTGAGCACACAAAGCAGAGTGCGCTGGGTAATGTCAGTTGTACACCAATAAATGTCTCTGGGTAGAACATGCTCCTCTCTCATTGACATTAATGATGGACCTCCATCTGCCTGGCTGAGATAGAATCTCATCCATAATTGTGATAATTTATAGTGACAGTCAAGCCTTTTTGCTTAAATGTCAAGGAACAACCAAGAATCATAATCGGGAGAGCTTGCCACCCGGAATACTGTATCCCAGGCTTCCTCAACTGATGGAGTCCGATTCAGACAGCTGGGATGGGGCCTACAGGCCATTTCACGAGAGGGAAGACCCTCCTGATGGAACTCTGCTTCAATCCACATGTTCCAGACCTTGGAATCCCTCTAAGCCAGCTTGGGTTACCTATTATTTACTTTTCATTTACTCAGCTTGTTTACTCATTCTGACTTTGCTCTGGTCATCTTTCATTTATTTACTCTTGTTTACTGGACTAATTCCGCTTACTTTTCATTTCTCTTCACCTATTCCTGTCTACTTCTCATTAACTCACCTCTCATCTGTAAACAGCAAGGACATCAATAACTGTGCAAAGCATGCTCTGTTCACGAGGTGATTCCCTATGGAGCATCCAACCAGCTATGCCACCTCTACCCCTGTAACCAATCAATGATGTTGTGCATACTCTGGGATGTAAATGATATGTAATAAAATGTGCCAATGGCAAGGGGCGTGATCACTCCACTTTTCGGACAACTGGACTCGAGTCTTTCTTCTTCAGGATCCTCCCACACTCAACCACGTGGCTTCCAGAGGTCATGAATTTCAACTCCCAGCGGCCACGCCGATTGGAGATGATGGGAGGAGTCAGCCAACACTTTATGGGCAAATGGCCTGGTCCTGTTGAAGGTTATCTAAGAAACAGAGTGGCTGGGGAAAAGATGCTTGCAGTCATCACTATGGGCTCAAGTGCATGGAAGGACATTTTACTCTCAATGGGTGGAATGCAGGTATTTCACCCGGTTATGGCATGTGATGGGAAATAAGCAGAGCCTCCATTTTTACAAGTGGAGCAAATCCATGGAGTTGACAAAGAAGGCAACTACATGGCCATACATGGAAGGATTTGCTCCACTTATAAAGCAGGTGAACATATTTTTGTGCCTGTGTGATATCCAAGGCTGATTTGTTCCAGCCTATTTAATGCCAAAGTGCCTCCCTCATGCCCGACTGCTTGTAGGGGGTTTCCACTTTTTCAGTTTGGGAGGGATTCAATTGTTTTGTTTTGTTACATTTTTCACTTACAGGTGTTCCTTTAACTGGCAGTTGGAGCATCACACTATAAGGAAAACAGCCTGGGTGTGAATTGGGTGTTTGTGCACCCACCCACAACAATACATTATGTGAAATCTGTGTCTACACACACACACACACACACACACACACACACACACACACACACACACACACACACACACACACACACACCACATTAGGATTCACCTCCTCCACCCTCACAGTTCACACACCAGAGCAAGTGAATATCATGGTGATCACAATCTCCTCTCACTGTATGACTTTTGTTTGTCTCACACATACAAGCAGCCTTGCTAGAACAGGCCACATACCACAGGCCACACATATCCATAAAATGATTGCAGAGGCAGAACCAGATAAAGAAAGGGTGGGGAGAGGGTAGACAACAAGACAGATTCCTGGAGGAAAAGTCCATCACCGGTTACAAACCATGATGGGGGTTACAAACGGCGGCCAGGCTGGTGGTTGGTGCGCGTCGTTATGACCGCGCCACCCCATGATGGGGGCTTACAAAATCTCCAGGCTTAAAAGCATCTCTCCCTTCGACCCTCCGAGCCTCGGTGGACCAGGTGCAGGGATGCCCGTAAGGCTAGTACTCGTGGGCGGGCTTTTTCGGTAGGGCCCCATCCATCTGGAACAAACTTCCCAGTGGATCGCTGCAGGCAGGAGAGGAGATCGTAAGGTCCCACTCTGGTTTTTTTTTTCTTCGTTTAGATATATTTTTACATCTGCCTAACTAATTTTGTTCATTGGCCACTGTTCTTATTTGATTCTCTTGTGTTGTTTTAGTTGGACCGCCCAGAGTCCCCAGATGGGCCTTTGGCCCAGATCCAGGGGAGTGGGTCAGGAGGCTCTTCCCCAGATGTTCTTGAGATGTTTATGGGTTCTTATGACATGTTCTTATGTTCTTATGACACAAGGAAAGAAGTGGTGGTTGTGGGTTGGAATGTTTATCCCAACACAACTATGACCCAAGACAAGTATCTCCCAACACAAGTGAACCCCCAAATCAACCTGCTGACCCACGTGAGCACCGATTTTCATTTCATATGCAATAAAGCTCATGGATGTAGTCACAGCAAAGCTGAAATGTGGTGATTCAGGTCTCCAGTGTAATCCTACCCTAAGTCAAGTCTCACCGATTTCAGTATCAAACTTGGATCCATTTGGTCATAGGATTTGGGATGGAGCGTGTGGAGGCAAGAGGTCTTCTCCTGCAGAATTTTCCTTTGCTACTGGGGGAAACGGCGAAGGCAAAGAGCTGCTCAAGATTTACTCCCTAGTAGCAGCTCCTATATCTCTCATGTCATCTAGTATCAATGGTACATTATGAAACAATGTCATTGCAGTCTAAAAAGCTAGCCGGTGCAATCAAGACAATGTTTCTGTTGAAAAAACTTCACATACACTTCTCACACCCTGTACCTTCCAGCGCAATAGCTAGCTACCCACAGCTTCACAATTCAATTTGTAGCACAACTCTGGCTTTTGAATGTATCTCAATTCAATCAAAAGCATCTCCATCCAACTGGACTGGTGCCCCAGATATGAATTGATTCGCAAAATCATTGCAAGGGAAAACGCAAATGGCTATGATGTCCTTAAGAACATAAGAACGTCAGAACAGCCTTGCCAGAACAGGCCACAGCCCATCCAGTCCAGCATTCTGTCTCACACAGTGGCTCACCATTTGCTTCAGGGTATTCCCAAGCAGATGTCTTCACCTGCTTACGATTCCCTGCAAATTATTATTATTATTATTATTTCTTACACTTATATACCGCTACCTACTTCCCAACGAGAACTCAGGGCGGTTCACACAAAAGAAAACACAGAAGGCAAATGGCATTGAGAGATCTCCTGCCTCTCTCTCCAACCCGGAGGTTGGTTTTACACTGCTGGACATGAAAACTGGACATAAGATAGACTACAAATTGGGGGAATAACCCTGCCCTATTTCAGATGGCTGACGGGAACAATTCAACTTTATGAATAGTAGTACTTATTCCATGCCATCAAGTCAATTCCAGTTTATAGTCATTTAATTTAATTTAAGAAAACAACAAAACAGTAGGCTGAAGCAATCTGGGACCTGCCTGATTTGATTTTTTTGCTTGGGACACAAATCAAGTGGCAAATTTGGTTCGCAACTGAGGCTGGCCATGCCCTTTCAATACAGACTTCATACAACTAAGGGCACAGTTTACACTCATAAAGAAGAGAAGGAGAGGCTGTAGAGTAGGCATACCTGTGGGTGGAAAACCCCAGAGACACAATTTACAGCAACAGAGGCACTCATCTATTCCAAAAATGAGTAAAAATAAATTGATTTCACAACGGATTTAAAATAAATGACCCTCTGGCAGCCAAGTAAGATACTTCCCTGTCCGAGCAAGAAACATGCTTCCCAGATAGAGATGGGCACGACTCAAAAAAAAAATGGTGTTTCATTTGTCGTTTGGTCGTTTAGGGGTCCGTTTCAGTTCGTTTTCGTTTTCGTGATGTTTTTTGCAAAAAAATTCATTTTCATTTCATTAGGTAATGAAACAAAAAACAAAAACGAAAATGAAAAATTGCTGTTTCGTTAGCATTCTTTTTAGTTCAATGCATCTGCTGCAACAAAAACGAAAAACACGGCAAATTTGGTCATTTCATTTTTGTTTTTTTTTTTGTTTTAAAAAATCATTTATTTTCGTTGCGTAACAAAACGAAAAAATGAAAACGAAAATGAAAAATCACTCGTTTTGTGCCCATCTCTATTCCCAGACAAAAAAGCACAAACAAATCTGCACTTCCATATGTTACATTTATTCACTGTTGTAAAATGTCCCTACCCTTCCACGTGTTTTTATTTGAGACACTATCCCAAACACTCTCATTCCCAGAAAAAACTCTACTTTTCAGACTTATCTGAAAGGAAATGGCTTCATCTCAGCACAGTTTTTGACATCTCCGAATGAGTCAAAATCCCTAGCAATTTTAAAGAAAGAAACAAGAGTTCCTCTATGTTTGTGGGCAGGATGTGTGATGGAGGGGAGACTTTTCCAAGCATGCCTAATGTGTTATTTTACTTTCTCTTGGCATGTTATTGCTAGGTAATATAACATCACCATCCAGCATCGGTGAAGGCGATTGGAACCTGCAAGCGTTCGCCCAACGAGACTCGTACATCGAGTTCAAATGAGGCATGGAAATATAATTATCATTCTGATAGGGGGATGCAGATCACAGAGTCTTATTTCAAGGCTACGTGGAATGGCAGAAATGTGAAGGATTGGCTGGAGAACTTGAATTGAAAGTTCTGCTTTCATGTGATTAAAAATAAAACAAAAGAGAAAATATCTATGGACTTCGAACTAAAGTCAATCTTTAGTAGGAATTTTTGAAGAGTGAGGAAAAAGGTGCAAAACACTCTGCTATCTTCTGCTATGTGAATCTTATTTATCCATCTATTTATCTCATTGCTAACTCACTTTTCTTCTAGATCTGAGGCTCAAGGTGGCTTTTGTTGGCTCACGCTCCACAAAAATGATATAAAGCTTGATCAGGTTTTGGCTTTTAAGCCGAATTCAGTTTTTACATCAAATAAAACATGCATGCGCTCATTGTACACCACATATGGACTGTTATATATTTTGCAGTTAAGAATAATTCCCCTTATAGATGATCTGATTGGGTTTAGCATTCATTGTGCTGGCTGTCAATAATTTTTCATTACCTCCACTTATTTTCCCAGTTTCCCAGTAGGTCAAAGTTTCCAAATTGATTTCCAACAGTTTATCAAACCAGGGCTCTTCTACTAATTCACAATCCTTCCTTCCTTCCTTCCTTCCTTCCTTCCTTCCTTCCTTCCTTCCTTCCTTCCTTCCTTCCTTCCTTCCTTCCTTCCTTCCTTCCTTTGGTATTTAAGAATTATACAGGCTAGCCAAATCAGCAATTCCTTTCATGGAGCTCATTATTTAAGAAATATCTGCCTTATGATCATTTTTATGCTTCTTTTGATGGAGGTTCTCTCACTGTTGCCACCTTGTGTGAAATCAGCAATATTCCATGCATGGAAATGGCCCCATGAATAGAAATTAAGGATTATTTCAGAAATGCAGTGTAGCGCTTATCTCAATTGGTTGTCAAGGAAACCAGAATTGATTCCAACAATTTATCAATGCCTGCTCTAGTCAGTAAGGCAGAGATTCCATTAAAACACGGTTTTTAAAATTTAACCTCTTAATAAGTCACTGTAGTAGGAGATACCCTTTGTCACCTGCCTACTGATGCAACAGATATGACACATCCAGTGTTTACGGTGAGCGTACAATGGGCAGTGTCTCTCCAGGTGTTCCTGTGACATAGCATCAGAAGAAAAGCAAAACTGTTCAAAATTGCCTAAAATGAAGGAGTTGCACTTTTTAAACTCAAGATAGAGATTGTGGCCTAACCTTTAACTACAGAAATTTGTGTTTTCTAACATGAATTATAAAACAGAATGTAAAAGCAATAGCCAGGTCCTGAACAATTAATATTCTGTCTTCTAGAGATAACACAAGTAAAAACAAAGCAGTTGTGAGGATGCGTGGCCTAATGGATTTATCTCGTGAATTTTTGGGGATTGAAATCCTCTTTGTAAGACACATGGTGTTTAACTATTAAACCACAGGTTTATAGGGACAGAGGGAGCATAAGGCATAAGGTGGGGACCGTGTGATATAAGGAAAGGAATAATGAATTTTAATCATGGCTTTCAGAATGACAATGCCGTTGTCAACACCAGTATCGATCAGGAAAGGTGCTGACTAAATAGATATTCTGTAATTGCCAACTGTCTGGCTTTTAGGGAATATAGTGAGGTAAGAACAAGCAAAAGTACTTTTCAGTTCTAGGTATAGTCAAGAAAGTGGATGAATCTAGAGTAGTAAAATATATAGTGCGCTAAGAATCTTTGGTCATTATTTATTTATTTATTTAGTACACTTGTATCCCTAAATCTTCTGAATCGGAACTCTGGGCGGCTAACAATAAAACAAAACAATAGAAGACCAAACCATAGATTGCAGTAAAAAGGAAGGGAGGCAGACCCTCCAGCGGGAATAATGCAAGCGGCAAAGAAAAAAAAGTTAAGTAAGAACTTAAGTAGAAAGGTCACCAAGTGCCTCCTTAAAAAGGTGAGTTTTCAAAGCCTTTTTAAAGGCGGGCAGGGACTCTTCTAGGCACAGCTCAATGGGGAGATGATTTGACAACGTGGGGCCCACCACAGAGAAGGCGCAGCCATGAGTACGCGATTTCCGCGCCTCTCTGGATGTGTCCACCCTCAGTGAGTGCACCTGCGCCATTCTTGTTGGCCTGGTCCCAGTTGTTCTCTGGGAGATATGCTTCGACAGGTACTCTGGTCCCAAGCCATTATTATTTAAGCCCTTTGATGCATGCTGGAATGTATGAATGCAGCATACTTTCTCTCTCTCTCTTGTATATTCCTTTGTAAATCTTTTTCCCTGCAATAGAGAGAGCAGAGCGTGCTTATGTATTTCCCCATAGCACTTAAAGCACTCTCCAGGTGATATGCAATTTCATTATGCAGGCTACACATTGCATTCCCTCAAGCAGACTGGATATGCAATTTACCTGCCTTGAAAGGACGGAAGGCTGAGTAAACCTTGAGCCAGCTACCTGGGACTGAACTCCAGGTCATGAGCAGAGGTTTGGCTGCAGTACCACAGTGTAACCAGTGCCCCACGAAGCTCCTATAACAAAGAAGTTCCTTTCCTTGACATGATGCTAAACCTCAGCAAACCACCTGTTTGCCATCTCATTTTGGTTCCTCATTCCTCTTCCATGTGCATATATGTTCTGATTTTGTTTTTATTCTACACAAGAGCAACAAGCTAACACAGCTACCATTTCAGAAACTCCTCCGGAGAGAGCTATTTAGCAGTGCAGGGAGAACTTATCTCATTTTCTGCATTTTAACTGGTGGTGCAACAGCAGTTTTGTGGTCCATAAGGCTACTTGAGACCCTGGCGTTATTTATTTATTTGATTTATATACCGCAACCATCTAGCAAAAAAGCTACTCTGGGCAGTGTACAAACATATATAAAATACAAAAACAGATTAAACAACTTAAAATAGTAAATAAAACTAATCAATCAAACCAAATAAGCAAATCATAATAATGAACAAATAAGCAAATAAGCACAAATACAAATACAATTTAAAAAAATTAAATAGGGGCGATTTAAAAGCCCAGTTTTCTTCACCTGTGAGCTGCTAGGTATGACCATTTTGCACTGAGAAAAATGGCTCAACCAAAACAAAACAAGAAATGCTTGTCTGTTTTAATTTTTTAAAAAACAAAATAGCAATTAACAACAACGTCAACAACAACAATGATGATGATGATGAGTCCTTTGATCTCATAGATTCATAGGAATTGCAAAGCATTAGTGGACTGGTAATATTTTTGAGAGGCTTCTTCTGCAGAGTCTAAGGCACAGAGAGACTACCATCCCTTAAGGCTTTGCAGTTACCATGGAACTTAGAATCCACGCCCTTCTCGATACTTGATGGCCATTGCTGCTGACAAAACCTTGGCCAAGAACGGGCATATATCCTGAAACTCCTCTGGTAATTTAGGCGATTACTTCACATCCTTCCTCGTTCTGCGATTACGTTCGTTTTGTGATAACATCGTTCACGGTCACGTGATCTTGTCCCGGTTCTGTCCCTGTTTACATTTACCCATGGGTGTGATTGATGGTATCGTGACAACTGTTACTTCACATCTTGTTTCGTGACATTATCTGTACTCCCCCCCTTTTTTTGGTCTGACCTTCCATTTTTCGATATTTCAATCCTCCGTAACTTTGCCTTTCATGCGTTAAGCAGCAAAGTTCGAGGTTTTATGCCTTCTTATCTCTCTGCGATGCATTGTCTACACCATTGGGATTGTACCGGAGAATGCAACTTCGCACTCTTGCCATTAGATGTAGAATGTGTATGTTGCGTGACAAGCCTTACTTCACGGGAACTTGTCTCAAAACAGGAACTGAGACAAGAGAATTCCGGAGGTCAGGGAGAGCTATGGCTCATCACGCTGAAATTCCAGTTCAGGGGGCATGCTCGGGATGAGATTCTGCCATCACACAATGGATGTGGAGTAACATTTTCTCGTACCGGTCCCAAGCGTGACCACGAACCGTGATGAGAGTCTTTTAACTACAGCTACTTGCACTCAGATTTGGGGGAAATTCCTGCTGAGTAGCTTTACTCAGGGGGAATCCCAAATCTTGTGCCTATTCCTACATGGGCGGAGGGTTGTACAAGACCACTTTGGAGACCCCTCGAAACCCTGGAGGCTCAGAATCTGAGGATTCTAGGTTGCTTCTTGCTCCTTCCTCTTGGTTGAGAAGATTCTCCCTAAAGCTCTGCAGCTGCAGCGATAAAGTAGGCCTAGCACGTTGGCGTCCATAAGTTTGAAAGCAAGAGAGGGAGCGTCACAAATGTTTGCACAACTTGCTCATTCTCATCTTCCAAGCAGGCCCATGAAGCAATTATGTTCTCCCATACTGATGTCATTTTATTTTTTAATTTGGCAAAGTGCAGGAAAGTGGCACACAAGACGAGGAGGAGGAGGAGGAGGAAGAGGAAAGTACAAGATGCAGAAGGCAGATGAATCACCGGAGCACCCTGCTCTCCCATTATCTCTTAATAGCACCCCATCATCTCCAAAGCAGGAGACGTCAAGGTGAGAGTTGTGACACTATTAGGAGTTCAAAAACAGGTCAAACTGGATCACGAGGGAGCCATTCCTTGTTGGTGAAATAATTCATAACATGAGAATGCAGGCCATCTCTTCCTTATGGGACGAGCAGAAAAATCCAACACCACGGGATAGAGTGGGGTGGACCCTTATGGGCTGGGGGCCAACCGCACCCAACTCCTTTCGTAGGTTGGATTATGTCAATAGGTATAGCTACTTCTACAGCATCTGAAAGGGGGCCATGCCCACAATCTCTGATGGCCGGGTCCCCAGATAAGTTCTGGGGAGACGTTTTCTACCCAGTGCTTAAGGCAGAAGTGGGGTCTCCCTCTTCCTTTCCATGCTGGCATGGTTGTGGGACACTGCTGGGAATCTCAGCTCTCTCCGATCATTTCTCCATGTTCCTCCAGTGAGTACCCAGCTTCCTGGGGGAGGGGGCAATGTCTAGCCTGCATAATTAAATTGTAATATTGCCCCGAGACTGCTTGAAGTGCTATGGGGTGGTATATAAGCAGAACACGTTGCTTTGCCATGCTTTACCCCTCCCTTTGCCCCTGAGATCTCGGTAGGAGCAAGGCACAAAATATTCCTTCTGTTAGAGCTGGTGTACACACACACACACACACACACACACACACACACACACACACACACACACACACACACACACACACACATGGGGTGCTCTTCTTTATGCTGTGGTTCTTTTTGCACAGGTACAGGCTGCCCTCTGCTGGGAACCAGTCCACATTGTGGAACACCTAAATCCAGTAGGGATACAGTTCCATCTAGTGGAGATATAGAAATAGACATAATACAAAACTGGAACAGGTGATACCTTTAAGGCTACTAGAAAATTCACAAAAACGTTTCTAATAGTTTGTGGGCGAATCCCGCTTCCTCAGAGGTGTACCAATAGGTCATAACATGGCAAAAGCTGGATTTGCCAGGAGTTATTTCTTAGATGGAAGGTCCTTGACAAGATGGAGAGAGGAGGGGAGGCAGGCAGTTTCTTAGCTGACGCTAGGAGCTTGGATATTTTTAGGCTGCATCCAAAATGAAGGGAGGCAGGTGTTTTTATTGCCCCAGTCCTTCTAAAGACATGCCATGGCTCACATACGCACATTCACACCTCTCCTCCATGTGGCTCATCGTGGCCAATGGCCCTTGCCTTGCCAGCGAAGGGGGAGGTGCCATTGGTGCAGAAGGCTGATGCATTACATTTGGGGATTGGGATAGAATTTGGAAAAGTCCACTGGGTGTAGCCAATTGGAAATAGACATATGCACTAGAGATGGGCACGAAACGAACAATATTTTATTTCTGTTTTTGTTTTTTCATTTCATTATGTAACAAAACGACAAACGAATTTTGTCTCTAAAATGAAACGAAACGAACAGAAACACCGGAATTTTTGTCATGTGTTTCGTTTCCGTTACTGCAATATGAGTGAATTGCTTAAAATCCTAAAAAAATCACAAAAAATTGAAATAAATGGTAATGAAATAGTAACGAAACGAACAAAAACAAAAATGAATTCACAAAAAATGGAAATGAACTGAAACAGGCCCTCCAAACGACAAACGACAAATGAAATGCCATTTTTCTTATTCGTGCCCATCTCTAATATGCACCATGTATGCCGAAAAGAACACCCCCCAATCCCCAACAGAGGTTTCCTTATGGCGTCGGGTTCCTAAAGCTACTTCCTCAGAGGCACGCCATCCTGAAAGCCATCTCTGTTACATAGTTGTATGAGCGTATGTGTTCTGTGCCACTAAATCAGAATTGAGTTATAGCCACCTGTTCAGCCAGCTGCATGCCACTCCGAGCTGTCACACACAGCACATATATGTTGCTGGGCTTCAGCATGTGCAGATGTCACGCTTTCCCCATCATTCTGCAAGGACCGGGCAGACTACAGGCTTGTGGATCATCGATCTTTCTAAAGACAGTTTGGGGAGTTTGTTTTTCCTGATGGTAGAGGCCAGAATCGCACAAGTAGCAAGGACCATGGCGGTGATGTCAGGCCGATTCTGGGAGCCATCGTGTAGGCTAGAGTGAGAAGGCGACTTACCCCGACTGCAGCGAGGGGCTGAGTACCAGAAATGAGTCACTCTCATGGTCATCCAATGAAACAATATTGGTTACTCCAATCTCTCTCTCCCCCCACCCCATTTTGATACAGTTGCATGGGAATGGGTCTGTCTGTGTCTGAGACAGACAGAACACCCTTCTCAACCACGGAACTGTACTAAGGAAGTGGAATTAGTAAAATCACTCCTTAAATACAGTGGTACCCTGACTTAAGAGCTGCTCAACTTAAGAACAATTTGACTTAAGAGTGGAAAACTGTTGGCGTTAGAGATGGGCACGAAACGAACAATTTTTCGTTTCTGTTTTCATTTTTTCATTTCATTATGCAACGAAATGACAAACAAATTTTGTCTCCAAAATGAAATGAAACGAACAGAAACACCGGAAATTTTGTCGTGCGTTTCGTTTTCGTTACTGCAATACAGTGAACTGCTTTAAATGCTTTAAAAATTACAAAAAATTGAAATAAATGGCAACAAAACGGTAACGAAAAGAACAAAAATGAAAACAATTTTTTGGCAAAAATTTGCGAAAAACTGGAACGAACCAAAACGGACCCCGCAAATGACAAATGAAATGTCTTTTTTTTATTCGTGCCCATCTCTAGTTGGCGTTTTAACTGCCACATTTCAAATTTTAGATATGGTCTGCTCCACTTACAATTTTTTTATATTGTTTTAACTTATTTTTTAATTTTTTAAATAGGTACCCCGACTTAAGAGTAGTTCGACTTAAGAGCATGCATTCGGAATGGATTAAATTTGTAAGTTGAGGTACCGCTGTATCGTTCTTGCCATAAAAGCCTGACCAGGGTCACTATAAGTCAGTTCCAACTTGATACGACCTAACTATAACAAATATAGTTATAGAGTGAAAGAATGGGCATGTTTAGCCTTGCAATAAAAGAGGGAGGAAATATGATGGCAATTTTTGGATACTTGAAAAATTGTCATACAGAGAAGGGGCAGCATCTGTTCCCTGTCATCCTGGAATGTAGGACACATAACATGAGCTCAAGTTACAGGAAGCCAGATTTAGCTTGAATATTGGGAGGAAATTTCCTGTTAGAGCAGTACAGTACAGTTATAGCCCTGTGGTGCAGTGGTTAAATGCCTGTACTGCAGGTAAAACTGTGCTCACGACCTGAGGTTCAATCCCAGGTAGCCGGCTCATGGTTGACTCAGCCTTCCATCCTTCCGAAGTCAGTAAAATGAGTATCCCAGATTGCTGGGGGGGGGGACAATTTGCAGCCTGAATTACCGTAATTAAAACTGTAAACCACCCAGAGACTACTTGAAGTGGTATGGAGCGGTATATAAGCAGAACACCCTCATATAAAAAGCGGGTTGATTAACAGAAAATCCACTTAAAGGAAAAAATTTCCAGAGATAGGGGGAAATTGCTTAACATAATTGCCTGTGGGGCGAATCCATAGAACAGAAAAAAAGTCACGATTAGGGATTAATCCGTTTTCTATGCAATCCTACAGGAAATTTTGTACAAAGGAAAATTTGCTTAACAGAATTTCATTTGGAACAAATTAAGTCCTTTATATAAGGTACCACTGTATAACAATGGAACCAATGACTTCAGGGGGCGATGGTGAGCCCTCCAGGTGCTGAGAGAAAGTCCCTGGACAATTATTGCCACAGCTTAATGGGAACACAAGTCGAGGATCTCCCACGTTTCAATCCAACACTCAAACCCCTACACCACACTGTTTCCCTAGCCACTAAATCTACTGGCCCTCCAGTCTATTGTGAGACCCATGCCACTGATTAGATAATGAAGATAAAAGATCCTGATGGGCACACACAGCCTTCATTTTAGGAGCTCTCTCTCTCTCTCTCTCTCTCTCTCTCTCTCTCTCTCTCTCTCTGTGTGTGTGTGTGTGTGTGTGTGTGTTATCAGCTGTGTGGTGCCCAACCGGATGAAGACCTGTGTGGGGCTGAATGTCAACTAATATTTGTGGTTCTTTGGTGGTTTAAGGTAGGTTGTCCAACCCTTGCCTCCTCCTTCCAACATGCTAGGACAAGCATGTCCAAACTTCGGCCCTACTGATGTTTCGGAGCACACCTCCCATAATTCTAACCTTAGATTGCCAATGACAAAGGACTGTGGGAGTTGGAAATGCATTCTAGACCCCTTGCAACACAACTATTTTATGATTCTATAATACTAGTTCTAGTTATGTCATTATAGCTATACAGTATGATGAAATGAAATGAAGGCTGAAACACTGCCGCTTAGTGTATTAGAATAATAGATTCATAGAGTTGGAAGTGACCTCAAGGGTCATCCAGTCCAACCCCCTGCCATGGAGGAAACCCCATCACAGTATTTCCGACAGGTGGCCATCCAGCCTCTGCTTCAAAACCTCCAAAGAAAGAGACTCCACCACCCTCCTTTGTGGCGGCATATTCCACTGCTGAACACTGAACAGCTCTATCTGTCATGAAATTCTTCCTAATGTTCAAATGGAATCTCTTTTCCTGTAGTTTGAGACCATTGCCCGCGTCCTAGCCTCTGAAGCCATGGAAAACAAACCAGTCCCTTTTTCAATGTGACATCCTTTCAAATGTTTAAACATAGAGGGAGCAATTGAACTGGAGAGCATCTGGTGAGTCAATTCCGTTGTAGGTTCCATGGGTTTCAATGGGCCTTCTCTAGTTGTGACTTCACACTAATGCACTAAGCCATGACTACAGGAGGTCCCTTTGAACCCATGGAACTTACAAAGGCATTGACTCACCTAATCGCCACTGATTCAGTGAGTCTACTCTCGTATGACTTACTACTAGGCTATGCAACAGGGTCTCACCCAAAGAATACTAAGTACCAATGATCCCAATAGCAGTAAATTGCCCCCTATATTGCATCCATGGCTTAAATGCCAATAGAAACTCAAAGAGGAGGCAGATAGAAGCTGCCCTATGATGGAAGCGATGACATGACTCTCCTATTTGCTATCTTCCTGGTGTCCATAACAACCCCCTCTTCATGTTCATTCGCTCTCCGTTTCCAAGCCAAAGAGCCAGTGCTGTGCAAGTCTATGGCCATGTGAGCACATTTCTGTTCACGGAACACTGTTTACCTTCCTGCTTTTTATGGTGGTACCTATTTATCTACTTGCATTTACATGCTTTCGAACGGATAGGTTGGCAGGAGCTGGGCTTAACATCGGGAGCTCACTCCACCGCATGGCACCTGGGACTTGAACCACCGAACTGCTGACTTTGGAGCCAACAGTTTCAGTGCTCTCACCCGCTGAGCCACCACTGAGCTCCGCAAGATTCCTTCCTAAAAACCATCATCAAGGCAGGCTTTCCCCTACCCAGCACCCCAATTGGGCGTCCCAATTGTTTGGGGTGTCATCAGCACAAAGGACAGGAGACAGGCTTTGGGGGGGCAGCAACTGAGCTGCCAAATGCCTGTTTAATTACAGTAATTCTCCCCTTCAAACTATCCACAGTTGTGACCAATAAAAGAAGAAAAAGGAAGCAAGCACTTGAATTAGAACCCTTCTCTTGAAAAAAGGGGCTGCTGTATTTTGCAGCTGAAAACTTAAGATCAGAGGTTTTTGTTCGCGCACAAGGCAGAATCAAATTACAAGGTTCATAATTAAGGCGACAACTCCCTCTCTCTCTGTGAAATACAAAAGCTGGATCCTAAGGCAGGAGGCTTGTCGATCAAAGAATTATCCCATTCTGGAGCACAAAGGAACTGAAACAATAACATTGGAAGGAGAAACACTGAGAAAAGGTATGGGCTTTCTTCTAAAATTAGCAAGAACCCTGTGTCTCATCTTCTCTCCTTAGCTCCATTACATACCCAACCATAGAGGAGATAAATTTGCATCCATGTCATGCTCACAACTACATTCTTATATTCTTATTGAGGCATTTTTACGCATTCTTGATATGGCTCAGGCAGTAGTGAAAATGTCATTTTGGACAAGTCTCCCACTTTTCGTCAATATAAAGTCACACAATTTGCATGAAATTAGGGTGTCCGCTGACCTCAGGATTTGGGAAATCAGAAGCATGGGATGGGTTATTTGCTTCTTTAAAAAAAAACAATGTCAAACATTCTGTGCTTGTTCTCTCTGTTTCGTCTAAAGGCAAAAGGGGGTATTTATTTTGCACAAATTGAAGACAACTTGAAAGGGGAGAAAACCCTTACTTGCTCTCTGCTGAACTCAAGAAATCACACAAAGCTCTCAGACTCCTTGTTGACACCTAACTCACCAATTGCCATCATTAAAATATGTCTGTGGTGATGGTAATATGGTTTTGTCAGTATCCTGGGGAACTTCCACCATATGGATGGTTTCTTCTTCTTCTTCTTCTTCTTCTTCTTCTTCTTCTTCTTCTTCTTCTTCTTCTTCTTCTTCTTCTTCTTCTTCTTCTTCTTCTCCTCCTCCTCCTCCTCCTCCTCCTCCTCCTCCTCCTCCTCCTCCTCCTCCTCCTCCTCCTCCTCCTTCATAATCATCATGACATACCATCAATTCAGTTCTGAATTTTGGTGATCCTTTCCATGGCTTTCTAGGTAGAGCATACTCAGATTTCTCATTCTGTTCTCTGGGGCTGCCCTGGGACGGTGCAGCTTGCCCAAGGCCACCCAGGCTGGCTCTTCTCCCTGGAGATGCACAATGGGGAATCGAATCCCCAACCTCTGGCCCTGTAGCCAGAAACCCAAACCACTGAACTATCCAGCCAGCTCTTGAAGCCAAAGGTGGGATATAAATGCAACAATGTAGTGAATTAGTAAAATGTCAGGGTGAAATTTCTAAACTTGGAGATTTTTTTAAATAGTGGTTTGTTAATACTGTTTCCTGAACCTTGACATTTAGGAGTCAATTTGTTTATTTTTAAGGGTAGGGAGTGGATTTGGCTTTAGCTGAAGAGTTTTCCAAAGGTTACTATGTGCAATTGAGTTGGAAGCAACATACAGTGATGCCTTGAATTATGAATGCCTTGAACAATGGAAAATTTGAATTACGAAGGGAAATTGGCTGGTATGGGGGAAAATTTTAGCTAGGAAAATTTAGCCAGTGGCTTTTGAGTTATGTGGTGCCTTGCTGACTCAAGGCTGCTGGCTCCTTGATGCCCTGACTCAGCAGAGAGTTTGCCCAACCAGATGAAGACCTGCATGGGGTTGAATGTTAACTAATATTTGTGGTTCTCCTTTGCTAACCACCTTGATAGTTTGGGGCAGCCAGCAAAAGCCCTTTCCCGAAGACAGCTCGTAGTTGTCAAAATCAGCTGGCTGTCAGGCTGCATGGAGCAACCTTTGGCTGCTGGTTGATTGAAGGGGTCTCCTGCCAACCCAGTAAAGGGGGAAAGCTCTTCCCCCTGCTTTGCTGGATTGGGGCAGGCTTCCCATAGGAATGCAATAGGTTTCGGTTTGTTTCCATTAGTCCCCCCTTTCGCCCTCCCCCAAGCCCCGCCTGCCAGCTGATCAGTGCCGGGGTGGGGAAAATTTTCCCCACACGAGCACCGATCAGCTGGTAGGTGGGGCTTGGGGGACAGAGAAAAAGTTTTTTAAAAAAAAGCCCCAGGCT